>PVLC010001539.1:66810-107826 GCA_004027655.1 Graphiurus murinus | reverse complement strand
TCAATTATTTATTGATGCATATAACTGACATTTTTGCTGTATGAAACAAATGACAACTGGGCATCTGCTTTTGGATTGGATTTATTCTGGGTTAGAAGACTTGTATGCTGACCTCAGTACACTTGACCTGTTTTATATTTACTTGACCAACTCAATTCTTGCTCCCATTTTCCATTTTAGAATACAAGAACCTCAAAAATCCATATTAAGCCCAAATTCCTCATATCTCTATTACTACGTGTTTTCACAACAGAATCACAAGCTTAGAATTAGGCTTTTTTTTTTTTTTTTTTTTTTTTTTTTTTTTTTTTTTTTTTTTTTTTTTTTTTTTTTTTTTATCCCTATGGTAGTGACTAGTTTGTTGAGCACTTATCATGTAGTAGGAACATGTCACATGATTTTCTATGTTTGGGAAGAAGATCCATATATAAAGTATTTGGGTGTATTTCTATGGATATGCTTATTGATGACAAAACTAAGGAATATGTCTATTGTATAAGCCACTCAAACAGTCTAAGTGACTGATCCCAGATTCCAGTCCAATCTGAGTCATTACCACAAGGCTTCACACTAAATATATGTTTATAATTTAAATAAATAAAATCCCAAGATCGTCTTATACTTCCTACTCTGAATTAATAATTTTAAAATCCTTTGGTACCTGAAGACTGAGAAATTCAAATCTTCTGCCATTTGTCCTAACTCCTTCAGTTGTTGTCCTACCTTCTAGCAATTAAGTAGCTATATTTTCTGCTTCCAACCTTTGACTACTCACAATCTATGGCTCCCCAACCATTTCCTCCTGGCATGAAGAGAAAACACTGTGTAATTGTCATATAACATCCTGATTCCATATACCTTGGCCCATAATATGTAACATAATTTCTATGTATGTTTTTATACAGTGTCTTTGCCAATATGAATGGCTCATGCTAGGGGCAAGTGTTTGACAATTTTGTTATCAATCACACTTATCAGCAATACCTGATTTGACATTCAAGTAGTGAGGAGTTCAAGAAAATAATAAAAACCTATATATCTAATGAAACATTTGTGTAGAAATTAAATCCATTGTCGCATAATTTTGGCATCTATTCCAGAAGGAAATGTTTTCTTTTTAATATGTGTAGATTAAATCTTCCCCAATAGATGCTGAATAATCATTGAACCGTGAAGATATTTTTTATGGTTTTATGAGAAATTTTAAAAGTTTGATCCACATTAAAAATATGAATGATGATAGCCGGACGTGGTGGCGCACGCTTGTAATCCCAGCATTTGGGAAGCTGAGACCGGAGGATCCGGGTTCGCGGCCAGCCTCGGCTACCTAATGAGGCACTCCGCAATTTAGTGAGACCCAGTTTCAAAATAAAGAATAAAAAATAGGGCTGGGGGTATAGCTCGGAGATAGAATACCCCTGAGTTCAATCCCCAGGACCACAAAAAAAAAATATATGAATGATGAATATTAAAAATGATGAATTTGTGTCCATCCCATGTAAAGACAGTAATAAAATACCAATGAGTCATGATGCGATGCTTAATATATAAGTTTTATTGGCAAACTGGGGAAGTCAGATAAAGCGCAAGTATACTGAATTAATCCTATACATGGTGTGATGTGGTGCATACACCTGTACTCCTTGTACTTAGGAGACAGAGACAAAAGAATGCAGGCTCAAAGTTAGCCTCAGCAATTTAGCAAGGTCCTCAGCAACTTAGTGATATCCCATTTCAAAAAAAAAAAAAAAAAAAAAGGGGCTAGGAGTCTATAGGAGTCTAGCTCAGAATTAGAATGTGGCTGAGTTCAATCTCTAATACCATGACAATAAGTAAATAAATATAAAATAAAATAATCCTAAATCAGTATACAGACTATGGAAAATTATGGATTCTCTAGTAATTCCTCCTGAAAAGATGATTAATTGGAATGCCAAGCTCATGCCTTAGGGAGAATTTCATTTTTTAAAAGAATATGATAGATGTGACTAAATATTTAGAATATAAAGGCTAAGAATGGGGAACAGAAAGATCATTTATGTCTTACAGATTACTTTAGCTAATATGAGGGGTTATTTTACAGATTCATTTATTTGCAAATAAGTTTCAAGTTTAGCTATAACTTTTCCTTTAAAATTTAAATGTGGCCTATATCTAAGACTGATAAAAAGATACATTTTTCCCACTATGAAATATGAAAGTTCAGGAATTTTTCATAGATATATTTGTAAAATTAAATTGCTTCTAATTTATATAGGTTCTCGGCCAGCCTCAGCTTCTTAGTGAGGCCCTCAGCAACTTAGTGAGACCCTGTTTCAAAATAAAGAATAAATACAGACTGGGAGTGTAGCCATAGGTAGAATGCCCCTGGATTCCATCTCCAGTATCACACACACACACACACACACACACACACACACACACACACACACACACACACAAAATGAAAATGAGAGTTCATAGCATTGTAATGAATTTGGGATGAATTTTAGAAGAAAAAATTTAATGTTAATTTACATGCTTTTTCCTTTTTTGAAGGAAAAAAATGTAAAATCATATCCAGAGAGAATTTATTATTCCAAGAAGATGAAATACGTATTAGGACAGCAATCCCTTAAATATTATAGCTAATTAGAATT
Source organism: Graphiurus murinus (assembly GCA_004027655.1). Taxonomy (NCBI): domain Eukaryota; kingdom Metazoa; phylum Chordata; class Mammalia; order Rodentia; family Gliridae; genus Graphiurus; species Graphiurus murinus. The sequence goes on along the minus strand of PVLC010001539.1, from coordinate 105,187 downwards.
TCCTACCAGCTACATACCAAAGGGTTCTTGTAATACACTTGAATTAATCAGAATTTCCTTATGCATTAATGTTTCCTTCCTTATTAGCTATTATGGATGAAGTGTTCTAATGTTTTAGCATTTAAGAACCAGACAGCAGTTCTTTTACAAAACACCCAGAATTTTTAAAAATAAATTTTCTTTAATTCCCTCAGAAAAGGAGGGGAAAAAAATCCAGGTAGTATCAAGAATTCTATGGAATAATCTTAAGAAAATTTCCTTGCCTCAAGACACACCCTGGGGATGTGGAGGAGTAGGAGGGGTGGGAGAACAAAAACTAATTTTATCTTTGCCATGAAGTCATACTATTATCATAGAAACACTTAGCATTCCAAAAATCGGGATAGGCTTTTAAAAGAATACTTAAAGAGTTTTCCAAAAGGTATATGAACAAGAATCTTCTTCCTAATTGAAAAAAAAAAATACTACATCATATGGATTTTAAAATTCTCGAGTTTATATTTTCAGAAATTTATAACTGTTAAAATAATCAGCCATATGGAGAATAAAACAAAACTCCTGAGTAATTTGGTACATCCTCAAAATGATAATGGCTAAGTGGGATAAAGGAAGTAATGAACCAATCTTGCTCCAAACTTGAATCCAAGTAAGTCCCACATCATAAATCATCTTATACCGATATTTTGTCAGACATTAACACATACTCTATCTCTCCCACCAGAGTAAACTATACAAACACAGGGATTTTTTCCCTGCTTTTGTTCACCTCTGTATCCTCAGCGTATGGCACTGAAAATAATACTCAAAACATTGTAATATTAAAATTATGGTTGTAGAAAAACGAGCACTTCCCTGCTGACTCTCCTTTTCTTCTAACTCTTCTTGGAGTGGGCATCTATTACTGGTGGCACCCCAGCAGTCATTCACTTTCTGGGAACCGCATCACAATTGTCAGTGGATCATCATTCCTCCCTAGGACCCAGCCTGTGCAGTTCAGGCAGGTTGACCTCGTTCTTATCCCAAACCCTGGAAGCCCCAGAGATGGGTCCATGCTTTATTTGCACAATAAGAAGAGCCCATCCCACTGAATGATATCATTCTTCCAGATGGACATGTGACCTAACACTAGGCCAAAGAGACCAATGGAGAACTTTTACTAGAACTATTAAGAAAAAGAGGTTGTTGACACAAGTTACCAAGTGGATATACTATAATCCTTGCCATCCTTAAAATATCATGGCAAGAAGTTTTCCAAATGGTGTGAACACAAAGGAAAACCAAACAGCGGTGATGGTAAGAAGGTATATCTTGGCATCCTCTGAGCTCTGGATTCTAGGCATACAGCCAGTTCTACCTCATTATTTTGAAGTTACATGACACAACAAATTTTAGTTTTATATAATCTAGTTTGAGATAGAATCCCGTTACTTGCTATGGAAATAGTTATAAGAAACACATTCTCCAATATGATTGTATCAATTACTTTGGCCCCATATTAATAGAAAGTAGAGTCATGCTGATATTGAGTCATGTAATAACAATGGGAAGGAAATTGTGATAGTCACAGTATGCTTTCAGAATTACCAGCACTGTTTATATCCTTCTACAAATTTACTCAGATGAAAATTCAGAAGAAGAAAGAGGAGCATTTATTTTACTGTCAACTGCTCCAGGTGGAATGATGTTCCTTGGGTAACTTGCCAATGGTTGTTTCGGCACTGCTGACTGTAGAAGTCAAGCTATAATTAATCATTATTTTGTTTTTCCAATAGCAAGCAACCACATAGAAACAAAACAATTTATATTTTGGAAAGTGTTACAATGTATTAACATATGCCTTAATTTTACAGTTAAAGAAATTTTACAGTCAAGGGTCTTGGCCCATGTCATATCACTCAGTAGCAGAGGCAAAGACTGCAATGTAGCAAACCATACTATTTTCTTACTTGAATTTTATTTTTGCAGATTTGCCTTTAAGTCACATATCTAAGGACTTTGAAATATATTTAACATTAGAATTTCATTCACAAGCAGAAAACCAATTCAGTTTCCTCATACATGCAATAATATATGGGAGGAGCGGCAAGGAATTTCATAGCATATGCTACTAAGAGCTAACTAAATACAAGTTCATTAGCACCTTCAAAATTCCAATATAAACTTGTGCAAAAGTTAAGATATAAACTGTTCCATTTCTAGAGAATTAGCTATCTTTTAGGTCAATGAAACAAAATTTATCTAATGCTACTTTAGTGTCCTGACAAATTGAATTTATCCCTACTTACCAGTAAGAACAGGTCTATGAATCACTTTAGTAATTGCCCAAGAGGATAAAAGGCCAAGGTAGAATACATTTACATATATTACTATATAAGATTTTTAGTTAAAGAAACTAAAAATGTGAAGCAAAATAATCTCTTCCATATATTTAAAAATAAAGATAAGCCATTTTAAATTAAAATCTAATTTAAAAGAAGATGTTAGCAAAGCTATCTTTTATTTTTTTGGTGTGTGATTTCATTTATATAAAATTAAAAATAAGCAGCAGCCAAACCAATCTATAGCAGGGACAGAAATCAGAATGGAGGCTGCTTCAGACCTGAGGCTATTGATTGGAAGGGGCACAGGAGCCTTCTAGGGTGCTGGGAGAGTTCTTGATTGGGGTAGTGGTTACACAGATATAAAAATATTTAAAAGCTCATCAAGTTCTGCATTTTATTTTATTTTTTTATTGTAGCAAAGGTATCTCTTAAGTGGAAGCCCATTTCATCCTCATGTGTCATGGGCTAAAAAGAAAAAAAAAATGAAGACAATTAGTTAAGATAAAATTTTATGTCTGTGAAAGTTTTCCCAAAATTACACTTTGTTTTTCTTAATGTTTTCTCACTTCAATATCAATCATAAAAACAATTTGCAGCCATGCTAAACAACCATAGCATGTGACAAATACAAAGTACTTTGAAGTTTCCTGGATGAAAGGCTTTGAGTTAATGCAACACATTAATCCCATCAATACCCAAGAATGTAAAAGAGAAAGTCACTTCATGGGGAGAATAGACAAGACACTGAAGTTGATATTAATAATAAGGAATTCTTAATGCAAGGAGACCTTGGTTTTATAGTTTAAGGTCAATCTTATAATTAAGAAGGTCTATCATATAATTAAGACCTTTTTAGATATCCTCCTTAGAGAACAATGACATAAATGTTTTGGGAGATGAAATTGGTCAAATGGTTGTATAAAAAAACACCTCCATTGCTCTTAATCACTCACTCTTTTTTTCTGACAACAGACACACTTTTGTCCAGTGGGATAAAGACCTGAACTGGCAGATTGGCTCTGACCAACCCATCATATGTGCACAACAAAATGTAAATACACTGTCTAAAATCCAGTTTTCAGTATATCAGTTTATTTGGGAGTCTGAATGCATTTCTTATGGTGATGAGAACAACATCAAACTCTATTTAGAAAACTTGGTGTTGTTAGCACCATCCAAAAGAATTAAAGGAAGAAATTGGTGGCTTAGAGATAGCTCTTATTCATGGATCCTATGCAATGTGATATGCAGGATCTTGTAGAGAAAGAATTGTTGGCTGGACTACCAGACTGTTTCCCTGAACCAGGGGAGGTTCTGATTGAAAAACTGCACACCGAACTTCTATTGAACAGTTAGCTTCTTTTTCCCTCACTAACTTCTGCATGAAGGACTTGGCATTGTCTAGGACATCTTGTGACAAGCATCTGGCATTAGCAGAAGAATAGTTTTAGAAAATTATCTGAAACTATAGCCTGATTATTATGGCTATAGGCAAGAATTTGCAATGTTTCTGCACAAAGAAAAAGTGATATGTAAACTACATTTTAATGATTCCAATCCTGTTTGCTTTTCAATGAGGCCATTTTTTGAAGTGTTCTCAACAAAATTCTTCAGATTAATAGGCTTGAAAGTATTTCTAATGTTGATATTAGTTGGGAACTCTGGTTATATCAAGTGGGTTAATATCTGTATTTATTAATCCTTGTCATACCATACCAGTCTGTGGCAATCATTTATTTTAGTCTTATGAGATGCAGGACCATTTCCTTTCCAGGATGCATTTTACCATTCTAGTATACAAAAGGTTTCTACTAGGAAGTAAAGCATTAAGTAAGTGAATGTAAAAGTGCATATCTGGGAAAGCAGTGATATTAAAATACCAATAAGGAGCTTATGTGTAAAGAACTTTTCTAAGTTTAACATTTTAACATCGCTTAAGTCTGTTTTAAAATATACTTTTATTAGTGCATTGCAATTATACATCATAGTAAGGTTAAGTGTGTTACAACCTACACACACACAGCTGTTGTTGTGTTTCCTCCCTCATCCCACCCTGCAAATTCTGCTTTCTTTTTTTTTTTTTCCGCAGTACTGGGGATTGAACCCAGGGGCATTCTACCTCCAGGCTGCACCCCCAGTCCTATTTTCAATTCTTTATTTTGAAACAGGGCTTCACTAAGTTGCGGAGGGCCTCACTAAGTAGCTGAGGCTGGCTGTGAACCCGGATCCTCCGGTTTCAGCCTCCCAAGTACTGGGATTACAAGCGTGCACCACCACGCCTGGCTCCCACACATGCTGCTTTCTAAGAAAAGTATAATAGAAACTTCTTTCAGGATTGTATTTAGAACATGAGCTGTAAACATCAAAGTTTATGCTTAATTACCTCTTATACATTATTTTCAGATGTTTTGAGAAAAAAGAATTTATTTCAGTTTGAGTTTTTCTGCAGAGAAATTAGGATTTGATATGCATGGATTCCTAAAGGCTTAATTTAAAGAAACTCTAGAATAACACATTTGTAAATTGTATATTTTGCAATTGTCAATAATTCTACTTGAAAGAGCATTTCCTTGGAGAGCTCTTTATAAGTAAGAGTTTATCTTACTGAATATTCACTAAGAATAGATTATTCATATGTCTAATTCTGGCATGAATGTACATGGAAGAGATTTATAGGCTTAGCTGATTCTTTCATTTTGCAGACCTGTTCATTATTATACTTCAAGTTTTGCTGCATGAGCTCATTCGTATTGGAAATGTACATTTATTAAAAAGTATTCGTTCAATAGGATTTCATTGCAATCCGAGATGTGTGTAGAATTGAAAAGTAAATCACTATCTTATACTTTTAAATGATTCGGTCGTCAGTTTAGAAAGAGCAGTTGCTGAAATATGACATAGTTAATGATAATGCCGTACTTCTATTCCCTGCCATAATTCATAGCAAAAATAGGGGGAAAACTGATTTTAAAAATAATAAACATGCCCAAGAGAACTGAGACATTTCCCCTTACATAGTTGTGCATAGTAGATTTATTGCTTTGGTGATTCCTATTTTTTTACTCCTTTCTTTAGACACTGCATTTGCCATGGGACTTTGTACTTCCTTTCACTAAGGAGGCACAGTAACCATCTCCCTACTTGTTGAATTTGGGCTCACCTGTGCCTTGCTTTGACCACTGGGATGATAGCAAAGCTGAAGCTTGAGGAAAGCACACATCTCTACTCAGTCTTGCCCTTTACCATCACCATGTGAACGTGTTCAGGCTGGCCTCCCTTGTGGTGACAAGCAATCATGGAGCAGTTATGCAACAGAGGTATAACCAGCACCTGCTCACTCCATCTGACATGAGCCCACCATCCTGTCCCCACTACCAACACATGAGTGAATCCTGTCAAATCAGCCAAATGGCCCAGATCAACTGACCCCCACAGGCTCATGTGCTAAATAAATTGATTGTTTTTTACTGCTAAGTTTAGTGGTTGTTTATAATGCTACATTACTGCAGCATCTCCTCTCATTTTCCCTCTAAGGCTGTAAGTGAAGATCTACAATTAAGGATAAAGTGTATCTTAATAAACTACATTTTCTATTCTTAAATAGGAAAGAGTCCATGCACCTATGTCTAAATTTAGGTTTACCTTAAATTATCATTTATTGAACATTAACTGTGTTTCTGTCATTGTGGTAGAAACTTCCAGAGATAAGTAAATAGTTCAAGCTAGAGTGTCTATGACTGAGAAAGAAAATAAACACAGCAGTAATTGAGCATAACTCAAGGTATAAAATAAATATCCATGAATATATACTGGCATAAAATATGATTAAATAAAACTTTAAATGGAGAAGAAAAGATCTCCCATGTTGAATAACTTCAAATAATTTAAGTAGATACTCCACTTCCAGGGAGGTAGAGTGTAAATCCTACTTGGAAAAAAAGTTTCTGAAACATGAGGTACAAGCTTCCCACAGTGTAGTCTTAAAAAGTGAGCTTTGCAATGACATCCTGGCCAAGAGTGCAGGGAAGTGGAAATAAGAGTCACTTTACAGAGGGGAAATCTGAGGACTGCATACCTGCTAAGTGACAAGGTTAACATCAACAGTAATCAGAGATGTTGACCGAACATACCCTTAAATGATGTGATAAGACTCACATTTCACCTCTGTGGTTTTTCCTTCCAAACTCCATATCCCCAATTCCAATATCATCATCCAACAAATTCCCAATAAAAAAACATTCTACTAAATACCTGTCCAGTACCACTCAAAACTGCCAAGATGATAAAAAAGGGAAAATCTGAGCATCTTACTGGCAAAGAGAACTTAAAGAGATAATAAATGGATTGTGGCATACAAATATCCCAGAAAAAGTATATTAGGTAAACACTAAGAAAACACGAATAAGGTATGAATTTTAGCTGATAATGATATATCAGAAGTGGTTCAATAATTGTGACAAGTGCACCACAAATGTAATATGTTAATAATACTGAAAACTGGGTTTGGAGTACAAAGAAACTCAGCACCATCTTCCCAAATTTTTTGTTAATGAAAAAACTTCTAAAATTAAAATATTTTAATATTAAAAATACAGTACCCATAAAAATATGTGTCAATAAAGTATGTACTCATTTAAATTAGATTTAAGATTAATGTAATGTAGAACTGGTTACACACAGCTATTATGTTTATGTATTGTTGATTTGTTTGTTTTAACTTTCATTATCTAATTAGAATCTCTTGAACATTCAAATGCAATATAAAAAATGCCAAATTTCTGATTTGTTGAGTAGTACTATACAGAAGTGAATGTTAAGATTAGTACTTTAATGCAGATAAACAATAAATAATATCTCACTCTAAAACAAAGTAATTTTTTCAGGTGAAATGATTTTAATCCCCAACTCCATTTATATGAATAGACTGCACTGTTTTAACTTAATTTGAAAATAAAATGCAAATTGTACCACCAATTGGTTTTCACTAACATTTTCTAAAATTATTGTTAAACATTGCTTCTTGTCATACTCTCACTGGAGAAGATTAATGGTAGAATCACAGAGATACCAGCTGTTTAAATACTCTTTATTTACAGTGCTAGCTTAATAAGTAACCAATCTGCTTAGCAACTATAACCTTTTTTCAGCTGGAAATCTTTCATTGAAATTCTATACACATGAAACATTATTTTTTAAACAAAACCAAGCCATTGTTTTTACTAATTTAATATTATGAGAGAAATGTTCATTGATGCTACAAAATAACCACTGGCTTATATCCATTGTGGCTTTAAAAAATTCATGATAACCACAGTGCTTTAGCAAATAGGTATAAATAATAATGGAAACAGGTGTAGAAGACATTTAATACAGCATGCCTCTCATTTTTACTCCTTTTATGTTTGGTTTCTTGGGAACCTCTGTTTGACTGTGAACTCTAGTATGTTTGCTTCAAGAGACTCTTCTATTATCTGAATCTACTGATGTGGCAACCAAAAGATGAAGGGCAGAAACTGGATGAAACCAAATATTAAGTTCTAAAAAGAGAAATAGGTTTTTGAAGATAAAATTATAGTTAAGAACAATGAAAATGTAGGTTTAATGTTTATTGTCTGAACTTAGGCACCCTGGAGTACAGATTCTAACCACAAATTATAATAGATCACATTAAGTTAGATTTTTTTTTGTTCGATACATGAGGATATCAACATCACTTCACTGACTATTTCTTTTGTGCCCATGCAATAGTGGTATTCAAAAAAAGTGGGGAAATGTATGTTACTAAGTGGTAAGATTTATTTCTTCCTTTTTTGAACACTCAGAAGCCAGTTTCAGGCTGGATACCAACTCCAGTGCCCCAAGGCCCTACCTTACTTTCTACCATGCCCTCACCACTACTGTGTAGTTTCAGTACATATTTTTTGTTAACTATTTCAGATACTAGTGGTATTAAACTGCTTTTGCTTTACATAACAGTCCATATACCACCTGTTATAATTCTATTGGAGACAAAAACAATGGGTTTATTAAGAGAGAAATAAATGCAGTGCTTGTTGAATTACCTTCCAGAAGTGCCAATTCTGAAGTACTTAAACCAGAAATTAGGACAGTAATGTCTAATCTTTGTTCAATGTCTAATTTCACTAAAAAATTACCAGAAGACTAAATAATGTGGTGTCTATCCATAATGCATATATTATGTGTTGTATTTTAGAAGTATTTATGGAGTACTCAATCTCTCTAGATGCTAGAAAAGAACAACAAAAATCACAATATTTTGGAAAGAATAAATTTTTGAAAAAGGTTTTCTTCTCAAATCAGTGGTTTATTTATGTAAGGGTACAAATTAAAGTTAAGAGATAGGAAGAAACTTGTAATGAGCTTATTTTCTTTCTAGATTTTATTGTTTCCAGATAGGTTAAACCTTATGAGAAACAATTATTTTTCTCTTAGGAGGGTCATTGAAACTTAATAGATCTTTAGGTAAAAAAATGTAATCTTTGCCAGGTGGGTGGCGCACACTTGTAATCTCAGTACTTGGGAGGCTGAGACCTGAGGATATGGGTTCCTGGCCAGCCTCAGCTACTTACTTAGTGAGGCTCTTCACAACTTAATGAAACCCTGTTTCAAAAATAAAGAATACAAAATAGAATTGGGGGTGTAGCTCAGAGGTAGAATGCCCCTGGGTTCAATTCCCAGTACTGCAAAAAAAAAAATTAGTTGTAAGATTGTCTAATAATATGAATTCAGTCATGAGGTGCTTACAAAGGAGATGATTAGTGGGATCCCAAGAACACACAGCAACTCTAGGTCTTTGTTGGTATTCATCTATTTAACTCAGCTGCTTTAGGGTTACAAATGGCTTCACATTCATGATTCTTTGTGTATATTTGTTTGGGAAAATATATGTTATTTCAGTCCTGAATTTGATTTCTCCACTATGTGATTTTAATGACTATTGTCTCCAATCCTGAAATGATTTGTCTGGAAACTTCCCTTGTATGTCATTTTCAGGCATTCTCCAATGGAAAGAACTTTGTGCACATGAAGGTTAGGTTTTGGGAGAGCCCATACCAAAAATGTAAAGGTGGATGAAGAGTTGGAGAAGAAAAGCCAAGGGAGAGAGTTTAACGCACACTGGGCTAAGGTATGCTGGGCTAAAATGAAGTTGACGGGATATCTAAGAATCTGATAAAGTCATGGGCCCTCCAAGACACCCAAACTTTGCCTACAGTTTCACAGAGAAAAGAAAAATGTGCACTTCACTAAAGGTCTATCAGAAGCTCAGGAGTTCAGAGCCCTTGGCCGAGGCAAAGTGTCAATAAAGCGGGGATCTAGGGGAAAATCAATGAGTGCAGAGGGGGGACAGGGCTTTCCTGTCTTCAGGTCCCCCTTTCTTTCCTCCCCCTCTTAAATAGCCAATCGTCAGCCTATGGAGATAAAACATTGAGAACAGAGGGCAAGGAGTGGCAACCATTGAAGTGTTTTTTTATGTATGTATGTATTTAATTATTTAATTTCATTTAATTGTTCATGGTACTGGGGATTGAACCCATAGGTGCTACCTCTAAGCTACACTCCCAGAATTTTTTTTAAAAAGTATTATTATATTTTTTGTTTTGAAACAAGGTCTCACTAGGTTGCTGAGACTAGCCTTGATCTATGATCTTACTTTCTCAGCCTCCCAAGTACTGGGATTACAGATGTGTGCCACCACACCCAGCTTGTATTTACTTTTTTTAATTGACAAACGACAATTGTATATATTTACACAGTATAACATGGTGCTTTTGTTCTATATATATACTGTAGAAAAACTCAATCGAGCTAATGAACTTGTCCATTACCTTTCTGCCTTAATTTTGGGGGTGAGAATGTTAAAAAATCTATTCCTGTAGCAATTTTGAAATACACACTACATTATTATTGACCATGGTCACCAGGCAGTGCAATAGAATACTAAAATTTATTCATCCAGTAAACTTTGTACCCTCTGATCAACATCTTCTCACCCCTTCACTTTCCTTCTTTACCCCCAACCTCTGGTACTCACCATACTACTGTTTCTATGAAAGAGATTGACTTTTTAAGATTACACACACACAAGTAAGAGAGTATTTATCTGTGTGTGTGTTTAGGGATTGAATCCAAGGACATTTTACCCCTAAGCTACACCCAGAGCTCGACTATTTTTTTTTTAAATTGAAACTGGGTCTCACTAAGTTGCTGAAGCTGGCTTTGAACCTATAATCCTCCTCTCTCAGCTTCCCAAGTACTGGGATTACAGGTTTGCATCACCTGGCTTATTTTACTTAATATAATGCCCTCCAGTTCCATCCATATTGTCTCAAATAACAAAATTTATCTTTTTATAGGTTTTACAGTGTTCTATCACTTATGGACACCCTCATACACACAGGCACACACCTGCATATACACACACACACACACACACACACTTAGGTTGATTCAGGCAGTCTCAAATAGAGTTTTTCTTTTTCTTCCTCCCCTTTTTTTCCCTCTGCTTCTCAGCTCTTCCTCCTACCTTCTTATCTACCTCTTAATTACTATGAAAGAAAGACACAGCAGGGCAGGGGCAGCTCAGGCTTATCAGGGACAGGAAGAGCACAGCCAGTAAGGGTGCCTTGGTCAAGGGGTAATAATCACGTCTGCCTCCATCCTGCTCCACAGTTGGCCTGCTACTTTATCTATATATGTTCTCTTCCTCCTGTGTTTCCTTTCTCTTCATTTTCCCATGATGCAAGGAACTACCAAGAACTGGAGAGGGTATTTTGGGAAATATGGGTGATGGTGACAGGAAGAAAATGATTTCTCTTTGACTTCTACCTCTTGCAGGACCAAACGATCCAATCTGGCTCTGAGGAAGAGAGTGGACTTGTCATGTCTCCCCAGAGACATGTACATAAAGTAGAATATTGACAAAGTTTTGTTATATTGTGCTTGTATTATATCCATATTGGAAATGCTTTAAAAACAAGCTTAAAAATTCCTTCTAAAGATTCTTTATTTTGGAGAGGAGAATCCTAGCCATGTTGATAAAGTCCAGGAAAACTACATTTACATGCTAATTTACTTTTTCCACATAGAATGGTACATTTATGTTGATCAACCTTTTTTAACATATCCCAAGTTAGCTATGTCCCTGAAGAAAGTCCCTTTTGAAAACATAAAATGATATGTACTCTTGAACTTTGTTTACCAGGTCTTGTACTTTTTCCTTTATTTTATCTTAATCTTCTAGTTATCAGAAATATATAATAATCATTGTTCAATTGTGATTTCCAGGGGTTAAATATAAATGTTATTGAAATCTAGGTGGGATTTACAATTTTATAGTATTTTCTTCAGTGAGACACAAAGACTAATTCAGATGAATCCTAGTTGCTTAAAATGTTGACAGTCCAATATGCAAACATGAAAGCAAATTTAGTAGTTTTTTATGCCAAAACATCGAGGGGTTTCTTTTTATTTATTTATTTATTTATTTATTTATTTATTTATTTATTTATTTACTTACTTACTTACTGGTGCATTGTAATCATACATCTTTGTTAGGTACAAGCTGATAAGGGCATATATGATGAACACATTTCTCATTTAACCCCCTCCCCAAGTCCCACCCCACACCCTCACCCTCCCTCCTTCTCAAGTTCAGTTTAGTGATTGTCTTTGATATATCTGTGAAAGCACATCATGTGCATTAGGGTGTCTCTCCTCCTTCCCCCCTCCCCCGTTCATCACCATTAGTTAAGTCAATTTCTTTGCTTATCTAGGGTTCCTCTTTTTTCATCTGGAATCCCTCTTATGCCCCATCTTCTCCCTAGCATCCGCATATTAGGGAGAACATATGCTTTTTTACTCTTTGTAACTGACTAATCTCACTTAACATAATGCTTTCCAGTTGCATCCATTTCCCTGCAAATAACATGATTTTGTTCTTCTTTATGGCTGAGTAAAATTCCATTGTGTACATATCCCATAGTTTTGTATTCCATTCATTGATCAACGGACATTTTGGCTGTTTCCATATTTGGTCATTGTGAATTGTGCAGCTATAGACATAGATACACATACATCGGTCTGATAGTTTGGTTTCCAATATTTTGGGTAGATACCCAGAAGTGGTATTGCTGGATCATATGGTAGGTTCATCCCCCTTCGTCTGAGGATCCTCCATACTGTTTTCCAAAGTGGTTGCACTAATTTGCAATCCCACCAACAATGTATTAGGATTCCCACTTCTCCACATCCTCACCAGCATTTGTTGTTGTTCGTGTTCTTGATGATTGCCATTCTGATTGGGCTTAGGTGAAATCTCAAGGTAGTTTAATTTGCATCTCTCTGATTTCTCATGATGTTGAACATTTCCTCATGCATTTATTGGCCATTTGTATTTCTTATTTTGTGAAGTATTTATTTAGATCTTTTGCTCATTTTTTTTTTTTTTTGGTTTTTTTGGGGGTTTTTTGGCGGTACTGGGGATTGAACTCAGGGGCATTCTACCTCCGAGCTATACCCCCAGCCCTATTTTTTATTCTTTATTTTGAAACCGAGTCTCACTAAGTTGCGGAGTGCCTCACTAGGTAGCTGAGGCTGGCCGCGAACCCAGATCCTCCGGTCTCAGCCTCCCGAATGCTGGGATTACAAGCATGCATCACCACGCCTGGCTTTCTTTTGCTCATTTTTGATTGGGTTATTTGTTTTCTTAGCGGAGAGTTTCTTTTGCTCATTTTTGATTGGGTTATTTGTTTTCTTAGCTGAGAGTTTCTTGAGTTCTCTGTATATTCTAGATATTAGTCCTCTATCAGAAGTGCAGCTGGCAAAAATTTTCTGCCACTCTGTGGGTGGGCTCTCTGTTGAGGTTCTTGATAGTTTCTTTTGCTGCACAGAAACTCTTCAGTTTAATGCAATCCCATGTATTGATTTTCCTTTGAGTTGCTTGTGCTTTTGGGGTATTGTTGAGAAAGTTTTGACCTGTGCCTATGTGTTGAAGTGTTGGGCCTATGTCCTCTTCAAGTAGCTGCAAGGTCTCTGACCTGACTTCCAGGTCTTTGATCCTCCTTGAGTTGACTCTTGTGCAGGGTGAGAAAGTGGGGTTTATTTCCATTTTCCTGCATATGGTTAACCAGTTTGGCCAACACCATTTGTTAAAGAGGCTATCTTTTTTCCAGTGTATATTTTTGGCTCCTTTGTCACACATCAGTTGACTGTAAGCCTGTGGATCTGTTTCTGAAACTTCTATTCTGCTCCATTGGTCTATGTGTCTGTTTTTGTGCCAATACCATGCTGTTTTTATTACTGTGGCTTTGTAGTAGAGTTTGAAGTCAGGTATTGTGATATGTCCTGCATGGTTCTTGTTGCTAAGAACTACTTTGGCTATCCTAGGCTTTTTGTTGTTCCAAATGAATTTAAGGACTGATTTTTCTTTTCCTTTTTTTCTATGTCTGTGAGGAGTGACCTTAGTGATTTCATGAATATTGCATTGAATCCATAGATCACTTTTGGGAGGATGGCCATTTTGATGATATTTATTCTGCCTATCCAAGAGCATGGTAGATCCTTCCATCTTTTAAGGTCTTCATCATTTTTTTTTTCAACTTTTTATAGTTTTCCTTATAGAGATCTTTTACCTCTTTGGTTAAGTTTATCCCTAAGTATTTTATCTTTTGGGGTCCTATTGTGAGTGGAATTATTTTCTGGATTTCTTTTTCAGTGGATTTATGGTTGGCATACAGGAAAGCTTCTGATTTTTTAAGATTGATTTTGTATCCAGACACTTTGCTGAATTTGTTGATCAGTTCTATACGTTTTTTGGTTGACTTTGTTGGGTCTTCTAAGTATAGTATCATGTCATCTGCAAAAAGGGATAGTTTTAGTTCTTCTTTCCCTATTTTCACCCCTTTGATTTCCTTCTCTTGCCTTATTGCTCTGGCTAGAGACGCAAGTACTATACTGAACAGAAGAGGTGATAATGGACATTCTTGTCTTGTTCCTGTTTTTAAGGGAACTCTTTCAGTTTTTCTCCATTTAATATGATGTTGGCTATGGGCCTATTGTATATTGCCTCTATGTAGTTGAGGTATGTTCCTTCCATTACGATTCTCTGAATTGCTTTTAGCATGAATGGGTGTTGGATCTTGTTAAATGCTTTTTCAGCATCAACTGAGATGATCATGTGATTTTTTTCTTTAATTCTGTTTATGTGGTGAATTACGTAGATTGTTTTTCATATGTTGAACTAGCCTTGTATCTCTGGGATGAACCCGACTTGGTCATGGTGTATAATTTCCTTTTTATAAAAAAAAAAAAAAAACAACTTACTTTTTTAAATTTCCAAGATATTATTGAAAGAACTTAGGTATCAAGAACTTTCAAAGAGATGAATGTAAAATGATGCTCTTTTTTATGCTAAATATAAAAACAGTTTAATTTGACCTTCAAATTTTATCAATGAGAAAATTGAGGCCAGGAGAATTAAATGCTTACTCACAGTCACTCAGAAATTTAATGTCACAAAATATAGTTCTAAAAATCCCTTTCACTTAAACTGTACTTCCAGGTCATAACTGTAGCATATAGTACATAGAGTTGAAAAAAAATAGCTTAACTGGGGCTTAGCTTTGCTTTGTTTCTAAGACTGGCACTTCCTTTAACTAGAAAAAACATATATTTTTTAGATAGTAAAAGTATATAAGTAAAAGTATATTAAGATCTCAGTTTTGAAAGACAGACTCCTCATTTTTAAGAAATAAGTAAATCCCCAATCACATAGCCATTTAGGTAAAATATTATTACTCAAATTCTGAAAGAATAGTTTGCTATTCCGATAACTGTGTGATTGATACCTATCTACAGAACTCAGCCACCTTTAGAGTAAAAATATCAAAACTATGCCAGCCAAGATGCCTAGTAGCTATGGTATTAATCTTTTTACCACGTACATATTAGTGGCTATTTAATTTATTCCTACTCATTATGAGGTACTGCATGGTACATTTAAAACATAAGCTTACAGTTAATCAGAAGTTAATTAAAAACTTTACACTTTAATTTTGTGCTTGTTTTCCTCTGTAGTTTTACAGGAGTAATTATATGATTTTTTACAGTGCAATCTATTTAATTTTTGTTATAAATTATTCTCCAAATCATAACGAGAAAAAATCAGTACTCCAGTATCAGTAATGTTTAGCAGAAGCACTAGGAATGTAAGAATGGTCTAAGTCAGGCTTCTCCTCTGACAACTCTTCTTGGGAACAGAGGGAATTATGGTGTTTCTCTCCCCCCCCCCACCTTGGAAAGCATATATAAGCAATGTTTTATCAAACATATGGCACAGCCATATGAAAAAAAGAATAAAAGAGAGAAAGAAATCTTTTACAGAGAGAATCACATGTATACTCAAAGAGCTGTGGACATGTTTAATAATCATGAAGTATAGAACAAGATTTCAAAGGTTCTGAATTTTAGCTCTGATTCCTCAACTTAGTGTTATGACAACTTGAGGCTTTTTTGAGACTTCCTTCTCCTTAACTCTAAAATGAGAGTCACAAATGAACATGACGGTGCCATCCATAAATTGGAGACTGTATAGTGAAATTAGAGTAATACGCTTCATGAAAAATGCCCCAGTATTGAAACTCTGGTTATACCACTTCCTCCATGATGCTAAACACAATGGCAGACACCCAGGAGGTATTCAATTTTGATCCAACTAAGTGAATGAAGTCAGTCTTCCAGGCCAGAAAATAAGTTATTCTTTCCTCTTCTCTAATTATTATAATCAATCTATCAACATATCAACAAATCACAAGTTTTTCTGAAATGGCTATGCTATGTGGATGTAGTTTCATTGTCTGAAGCCATTTTATTCTGGCTGTGTGACTTCACACATAGGTTCATAAAAAGTCACCCTAATTTCTCTCACTATTGAGTCCCCTCAGGCCAATTTGCCTGTTTTTGTCACCTTTAGACATATTTAAATATTATTGATATCTTTAATTATAAACCGTACCAAATCTCAAATTATAATGCCTATTTTAAAATATATTCTCCAAATTTGACTTAACATTATTCAGTATTATTTACTCATAATTCTAAATCAAGCAAGGTTAATTCCCCAGTATATGATCGCAAAACATTTTCATTTTAATATCAACATGTTTTTGCTCCCAATATTTATTTTGCCTGAAGTATTCTCTCATCAGTGTAGTGGAAAGAATATGATTTGGGGGCTCAGATAAGTCTAAGTGTTAACTTGAATCCGGATACTTTATTAAATGTGTAATTTAGGATAACTTATATACTTATGATATAAGTATGATATGATAATAATTATAACAATGACAATGTCATATTTTTTAAAATAATGTATTAAAATACCTAGTGGGATGTGATTAAATATTACCTACCTCTTAAATAATTTAATATTGAAATCCTAGGATAACTAGGTAGGCTTTGCTGTCTTTATTAAGTCCATTTTCCTTTTTTGTTCTTCCCTGAAGAAATCTGTACACAAATATTTTAATATTTGTCTCAATATTTAATTTTTCATAGGCCCTGAAAAATGCATCAGATATTTTTATTGAATAGTGGGTTAGGGAGGATCTCACAAAGAGCCAAAGATATTACAGTAAAGAACTAAAGGTACTATAGTATAATGTTTGTAATAAATTGTTGC
This sequence comes from Graphiurus murinus, assembly GCA_004027655.1. NCBI lineage: Eukaryota > Metazoa > Chordata > Mammalia > Rodentia > Gliridae > Graphiurus > Graphiurus murinus. The sequence continues at coordinate 88,168 of PVLC010001539.1, read as the reverse complement.
AATAAAGTTTGAACTCTAAAGATTTTTTGATTCACCATCTATCATATAGAAATCCAAATCTTAAACAAAATTTTTATTTCATCTTACTCTTTCAAAAAATGCCCCCGTGGCCAGTTGTTTCTTTCACTGCCAACAGTAGGAACTTACATTAGAAGATTCCAGTAAAATTATATGACTGAACTATATACTATGTTGTAAAATGGAATAGCTATTGGATTTCAAAAGCAGAACTAATACAACTGTTAGTTATGAGTTTAATCATTTCTGAAAAGTGCATCTGGTTGTTGAACTATGCCTTTCCCTAGAGTAATGACTACACTTGCTCTTTCTGTCCATTAGTGCTTTTTCCCACTCAAACAATTTGTATCCCACTGACTCATTAGGAAGTGGTTGGAGAACAAAATAAGGTTCATCTGGCATAATTTCATAATTTTCAGTGGCTTGAATACAGGTTATGTACAAGGCTGCTCTCTCTTATTATCGTTCAATATTCTGCTCCACAATACAACAAAGAAATCCAATATTGCACCATAATGACAGCATCCAGCATGTTGCACACATTAAATGATTGCTACAGCCTCTGTGAGTGGAGGAAAGGCACTAATTTTTTTTATTTATAATTTGTAGTATGGAAGAGCACATTTTTCCCCAAGGCTATTAAATATTTCAAGGCAAAGCAAAAGTTCACAAGTATTAATTTGTTTCCCAAAAGTGCATTGATTCAAGTATAAATGGGAAAGTTAAACAAATTATTAACCTGAGTGCATTACCAGTATCACTAGAAGTAATGTTAAACTCAATAGTTTTTTAAAAGTATTGTCACCCTAGAGAGACCAAAATTGTTCAAAACTGAGGCCCCTAAGAGTGGTGTAAAAGTTTTAACCTCAATAAGGAGGAACAATAGTTTTCCTGGAATTTTCTTAACTTTATTTTATTAGTACATTTAGGTTATACACCATAGTGAGGTTCAATGCAACAAAAACATACATGCACATAGCTATTAGTGAATTTCTCTATATCCCACCCCATTTCTCCTTCTTCCTCCTCCTCACAGGAGTTAGTGAAGTTGATAGTGATGCTTTCCCATATTGCTATAGTGTTCTTTGAACTTTCTTTCTTCAATTTTTCCTCTTCTCTTCCCCAGAAAATTTCTTAACTAGATTTCTTCTTGGGAAATCTACTTTGAATTCCAATAGGTTGGTGAAGGTTGTGGAACCCAGGATTTCTATGGGTGACAAGAATCCATCCTCTTTTCAAGATAGTGCTTTTCTATTATAAACCATATCCCTCCTGATCTCTTATCAGGACAGAACAGTCTGAGAGAAAGAATAGCTCGTATTAAAAGTACCCTACTTGTGCTCCTATTTTAAAAATATGGAGAGAAGTATTTCTTCAAATTACAATCCTATTGACATCTTGTGATAAATGTCTTTAATAAATGTATTGTGTGGTCATTGAAACCTGATATTTTCAAAGTTATTTTCAGCACAAGAAACCATACCACAGCTATTATTCTCCCTTTCTATTAATATCATTATTTATAGCTCACCATTGCTATATGTCCTTCTCTTACATTCAGCTAGACCATTGGTGGTGATTTTAACTACACAAATCCAACCATTCGTTCACTCTCTCTGAAGTTAATTTGTCAACTTTAAAGCTGTCGACTCTTACCTCAAAGGGTTGGTATTAAAGGAGATAACTAATTAGGACATCTAATATCTAAAAACATGGTTTTAATGAGAGTATGATAAAACAAAGTGTGTATGTATGTATGTATTGCTCTAGAGTAGTCTCTACTAATCCATTACTGATTTCCTGGCTTAAAATATAACCAAATAGTCTCTAAAACCTCTGAGTACTCTGTCTATATTCCCTCAGAGATGATAAATCCCCTTCTTTTTCCTTCCTTTCTTCAGCTAACCTTCCACATCTCCACCAAAATATAATGCCCCTTTGTTTATGTTCCCATAGCAATATTTCTATTATAACTCTAAATCTCTATGTGATAATTAGTTGTGAATGTGTCTGTCATCTTGGCTGCTCTGTGCAGTAGAGGACCCCTTTTTACCTGTATTTGGATTTCTAAAAGTTGCTACCTGTGTGGAACATAATAGGAACTTTCTAAGTGGTTGCTGGACTGAAAGGTATATAGTTTACATTTATAAATAGATGGTATCCTAAAATTTTTTTTGATAGGACACATCATTTCCCAAACTTAAGTACACAATTTCAAATAATTTATCTAGGAAATCAATTTACTGAGCACCATTCCATAGTTGATTCATTTGGGCTAATGTTTAGAAGCAGCATTTTCTCAAAGTGAATGTTCTTAGAGGCAAAATTATTCTCTTCCTCCTCATCTTTTTTTTTTAATGGTGTGTGTGTGGGGGGAGGGGGGTTCTGGGGATTGAACCCAGGGGCATTCTACCTCCAAGCTACACCCCCAGCCTTATTTTATTTTTTATTTTGAAACAGGGTCTCACTAAGTTGCAGAGGGCTTCATTAAGTTGTTGGGGCTGGCGATGAACCTCCAATCTTCCCATCTCAGCCTCCCAAGAACTGAGATTACAAGCATGCACCACCATGTTTGACTTGAATTAGGTTCTCTTATAGTAGACACCAGAGTGCAGAACTGTTTTTGAAGTTTTCTAACTTAATGTTGTCTTCTCAATATAATGTGATATAGAACTTTGAGAATGAATTAAAGAACATTATTTGTCAAACACTTTTAATCCATTCTTTAAAAAAGAAAAACATGTAGGTATCTAAGATGTTACAGGCACCCTATATCTCATGAGTGCAAAAGGATAAAGCTGCCCTTAGAATAGAAACAAAAGGTGCACTTTTCATTTCCCACATTGGGTCTCTCCTTGCATTTATTCTCTAGGCTTCCCACTATTTGTGGAATGAAGGAATTTAAGTGACTTTAGGAAGCACAGCCCTGAATTCACTTCCATCTAATTCCTTCCAAAGAATAACTCAGGATCTGTTAGTAGAGAGGCAGACACAGAGATCTGCAGACTGTCCTTTTCTCTTGGCTCTTTAGTCTCTCTCTCTTTTTCTCATATTAATTTTAGTCCTTTCAAATGTAGGGCCTTTTTGAAAAACTTAGAAAAGAAATGAAAATTCTCTTTACAAAACAATTAATGAACAGCTGCCACAATTTTTTAAAGGAACCCAGAGACACTCTATCCCACATCAAGAACCTCTGTGCATATATTAAGATAGATCACCAAAAATCTGTATGAATTTTATCAGTTTAGATATTCATAAACATGACTGAATTTGGGTTTCATTTGATAACCAATATATACATGGTTATTGAAGAATACATATCTATATATCTTTAAACTGCAGTTAAAAATTCTTGTTCATCATACCAAGTGCTGTGTGCATGTATCCTATCACTCTATACCTCAGTATGATATATAAAAAAATGCACCAATAAAAGTATTTTAAAAGGGAGAAGAATAAATAGTTGTTAGTTTTATCCTAAAATTTAGGACTAAAATTGCACACCAAGTTGTGTGCATGCATATCTCTATCACTATATACCTTAGTATGATGTATAAACAATGCATCAGTAAAAGTATTAAAAAAGAAGAGGAGTAAGTAGTTCTTAGTTTACTCCTAAAATTTAGAACTGTATTGATTTCTTTACATGAATTCTTTTCTATTTATTTTTTTAACTTGCTTCAGAGCAATGGAAGGAAATGGGACAAGAACTTTGTTAATTCATTCTATATACAGGACACTGCATAAAGTGCAACACAGAACTAATTTTATTTAATTACTATAATAATGCTAAAAAGTAGGTCTTATTAGCCTGACTTAGCACTGAAATTATTGAGATGCATGATGGTTTGGCACATGGCATAGTGATGATCTCTGTGGTACCAACAACAAAGGTCACTCCAGTACTGCAAGCAGTACAATTCTATGAACTAAGACCATTACTACCTCCTGTATATTTCTGTGATAATTATATTCACTTTATTTTCCAATTGTTTCTGCTATCTCTTTTACTGTATTTTTAAAATATCCTCTCAATGTATGTGTTAAGTTTATAAGTAACTTCAACTCATTTTTGTGAGAGAAGAAAAATAATGAGAAATTAAAGATAAAATAAAAATTAGAAGATAAAAACAAAAAGAGGAAAGAAGAGAGAGGAAGAGGAATAGCTGGGAGTGGCTCTAGGATGTTAGGTGAGGCAACTGTCTATGATATAAATGACACTCTTACTTTTTAAGACAAAATTTATGTGTTTACTATTTGCTCATTGTCTCAATCAACATCATCACTGCTAAAATCCAAAACAATTGACCACACAATTTAGAGGGAGGTAAATTTATTTGTTCAGTTTTTTGGAGATTCTGGATTCAGTCCATGTGAGGCCAGGGTCTGAACCCGAAGGCTTGGTGGGAAGGAGAGAGAGAGAGAGAGAGAGAGAGAGAGAGAGAGAGAGAGAGAGAGAGAGAGAGCGCGAGCTCAAAGCTCTGCTCTCAGGTTGTGGAGGCCTGAGGCAGAGAGAAAGAATAGGGTTGGGAGAAGCATCTATAATCCCCAAGGCCACATCCCCAGAGACCCTCCTTAGCAACCAAGTCCCACTTCTAAAATTGCTACCTTGTTTCTGTGAGGGCTAGGGGGATATTCTAAACTCAAACCATTACACTCATCTTTCTGACTTTAAAATATAAAGTAGTGTTTATGATTCTGAAAAAAAATCCCAGTTTTGTATTTGTGCCGGTATACATAAAAAGGCTTTATTTCTTTATCTATCCCATCCATCTTCCACATACCTATCCAGGGACTTAAAACAGTGGAACTAGAGCTTTGCCAGGTACACAGTAGGTGCTCAGCAAAGGTTCATTTCAAAGGATGGAATTGAATCCTATGTTTACTCTTTGATCTTATTCAGAATGTAACCATATGGTACATATATGTACTTATATGTCACTACTATTTTATCCATTCTCCGGGGAAATTTAATTGCTCATAACCAGTTGCTTATTTTGACCACAACATATTTCTAAGTCACAGATTAGTAGCAGCTACTTCAGCTGGAAAAATAAGACTCCTTTGGGACTACTTATAATTTCTAGTCAGCTATATATATTTTTTAAAATTCCCTATGGGATATTTTATTACTATTTTGAGGCTCAACAAATGTCGGCTCTTTAAATTCATTTCCTTCTTTGCCTCTGGTCTTTCCCTGTCAACATGACCGTTGAGTCATCATAGAGTTATTAAGTCCTCTATAACACAGTTTGGGGCACCAACTTTACCAGCTGTCAAGGTGCATGTAATGTAGTTCTCTCTTCACATGCTACACCCTTTTCCTATTAGTGCCCTAAAACCATTAGTGCTTCTCTGGTCCTTCTTTTCATTTTCATTAGTTACATCTTATACAGCCTGAGCAATTACAGTGTTTTCTCAAATGTGCCAATGTGAATATGATCTAGAAATCAGGTTGCCTATTTACTTATGTACATTCCAGTATTATTCCTTAAATCCAATTCCTTTGGCCTCACTACAACCTTTCAGGAAGCCAGTGAAGAGCAACTACTTTGACCTATGATGCCACATTATTTTTTCAATTTTCTGAGAAAAATAAGGGAAATTTATTATTTTGTATATAAAGTTATTAGGTGATAAATTTTACCCTTTAAAACACAGAACCTTCTTTTCAATGAATTGGGAGAGAAAGAAAAATGATCTCAAAAGGAGATAAGAGCCGGGCGTGGTGGCGCACGCTTGTAATCCCAGCATTCGGGAGGCTGAGACCGGAGGATCCGGGTTCGCGGCTAGCCTCAGCTACCTAGTGAGGCACTCTACAACTTAGTGAGACTCAGTTTCAAAATAAAGAATAAAAAATAGGGCTGGGGGTGTAGCTCGGAGGTAGAATGCCCCTGAGTTCAATCCCCAGTACTGCAAAAAAAAAAAAAAAAAAAAAAAAAAAAAAAAAAAAAAAAAAAAAAAAAAAAAAAAAAAAAAAAAAAAAAAAAAAAAAAAAAAAAAAAAAAAAAAAAAGGAGATAAGAATGTTTCCATTATTTAAGAGAAAATAGTCATAGACGTCAATCAGGAAAGTTTATTTGTAAGAAGAAAAGAAAATGGCAAAATTTTAAAAGGTGGAAAAGGCAGCATGAGAAACTAGAGGAAATGTTTTAGGGTTTGATATTGATTGATTGATTGATTGATTGATTGATTGATTGATTGATTTAGTGGCACTGGCGATAGAACCTAGGACATTTACCTCCGAGGGAGGGAGGGAGGGGATGGAGGAGGGAGGGAGGGAGGGAGGAAGGGGAAATAAAAAGCATAAACCAAGAAAACCCCTTCTATGACCAATAGAATTTTTTTCATATAGTGAATATGTATGAAACTAAAGAAACTGAAGGCAAATTTAGTATCTATAACATCACACATTGCCTTTTTCCTAAATATATTCTTTATAAAAGCACTTTTGATCTCTCATTTGTATTTTTGCCACAAAGTCTGAGGCAGATAAATCTTAACACAACAAATTAACTTAATCAAACAACACAAACACACACACACACACACATCAGAAGAAAAAATCCAATTCCTCAACCATCATTATCTACCATTTTTTAGGAAATTTTACTCTGTGAAATGAATTTGAACTGTCATTAACCAATTTCTTTCTTTTTAATCTTATGGCAGGGATGAATGAGTGAAAGAAGCACATCTGCTTGAGTGCAGATTTAGGGAGAAATGGTGTCATCCTCAAACTCTCAGCTGCTTCTTAATGGAAAATTGACTTCAAAGCTTTTGATCATTTACATTCTTACTCTAAAGCAAGTCAATGAACACAGTTCCCTGTGTGAGAAAGTAAAATCTAATTTGAAAATGGACAGCTGGTGAAGATTGCATTTTAATATTCTTAAAACCAAAAGAGTCACCTCTTCAACCTCTTTATTTTCTATCTTACCTTTCAAAAATTAAGTAAGAGACATTTTTAAAACTCACAGGATTTGCATTAAAAGCTTATACTTGATGAATGTAAAGACCTTTGTAAGGAAGAATGAGCACAGCCATTCATTAGTAGGAAGAAAAAAGAATGAAGCATATTTTTTACTCAGTGTGAATCTGCATCAGAGCAGCACATGATCAAATGCCTAAAATCAATTAGCAAAGGATAATTGTATTTTTCTTTTCCTTTTTTCTTTCTTCTTGTATTTCTAACCATCTAATCACTCCATCTTTCCAAGTTATTGTAAAGTAAAAATACTTATCCCTGAAAAAATAGTAATTCCTCCATTCCCAGAAATACTAAAATGACTCACTATCACTCAAAGAATATTGATAAAATAATATATTCTGTATGTCTTAAAAGAATATATATTAAATGGAACACTGACCAAAATTACTACTACTACTTCAAAAGAACAACTTTGAATATAAATAGAAAAAAGAGGAACTAACATTCATAGAAAATACATTCTAAAAGAGTGAAGTGCTTTACATATTTCCTCATTAAACATTGCTTTTTCAGTACTGGGGTTTGAACTCAGGAGAATTTTACCTCCAAGCTACACTCCCAGCCCTATTTTTTATTTTGAAATAGTCTCACTAAGTTGCAAAGGGCCTCACTAAGTAGCTGAAGCTGGTCTTGAACCTGCAATCCTCCTGTCTCAGCCTCCCAAGTACTAGGATTACAAGTGTGAACCAGCAGGGCTTCCTCATTTAACATTTTAAAAATTAAGAAGAGAGTATAATTATCTCAAAATTTCCTGATTAAAAAAAACAAAAAACAAACAAACAAATAAAAAACCCCAAAAAAACCTACAGAACTTGTCCAAGGTAACAGCATGGTCAGGCTGTGATTTGAGCAAAGGACTAAATGTTTAACAAAGGCTCACAAGGTCTCTTCTCACTGTAGTTTATTTATTTCATTTAATAATTATTCACTATTACTATATATTTATTACTATTGACAATAGTAATGATTTACTATAATATGTTTTTCATCTATATTGTATACTTGATTCATAATTGTGAAAATAATGGAATTATCTCTGCCTTCAAGGAACTTAAGAATTCGTTAAAAGGGGCCAGAACAAGAACGAGAAAATACACTGGAGTGAATGTAGTGTAGAGGTATAAAATTTTACACAATGTAATTATACATTGGCAAGGGGTGGAGTGGGAAGGGAGAGTTCTTAGGAAAACTTTTGTGAAAAGTCACTAGACCTGAAAGATGAGCTTGGCAGCTGAGGCATGATGTCAGTGGTGCCTTATAGGCCAAGAAATGTGTGAGGACTTCCGGTGGGAGTAGAATTTGTGAACATTTTTGGAAATAATGCAAGTTCAGTAAAGCTAAAATATATGGACAAAGGTAGTCAAGATAACATGAACAGCATTAGGAAATTAGGCAAATAATGTATTGCCCTCAGATTTTGATATATCTCTTTTTAAGACTTTATTTTAGAGGCTACTGAGACATTTCAAGAAGGGGTAACATGATCAGATTTGAATCTCCTAAAAATCTCTCCAGGTATATTACCAGAGTAAGTTGTAGAGCATTGAAAAGAAATGGGGGGGGGGGACACAAGCTACATCATTTCTCAAAAGGAGAAATGATGGCGGCTTGAGCTAGCAGTTATGGAGGTGCACAGGAATGGAGAAAGTATGCTGGGGTGTGAGAGATGTCTAGAATCTGCTGAGTGACTAATTGGGATCTGATGAGTGGAAATATGTCAAAGATAATTCAGGACACTATTCTAGAATTAGGTTGGATGGTGGTGCCACTCATCAAGATTGGGAACAGAGAAAAAGGAGTAATATGGAACAATTTAATAATAAAGACATTGTTAATGTTATACTAATAATGATGATAACTAATTGTTAAATTCGTACCATGTGCCATAAACTGATCTAAGTGCTCTGTATACATTAATACTTATATACGATTGTGCATTTGTATAACTTTCTCATAATATCACCTCCACACAGGGCATATTCTTATTATTCCAATTTTATTAGTGGAGAAATTAAGAACTGAAAAGTCTAATAACTTGATCAATATCACATATCATATATGCAGCAATGCCAACTGGGTAGGATGTAAGAAAAATTTAATGAGAAATTAAATCATACATTTGGAAAAAATAGCTCAAAGCATGTCCAAGTCTCTACTTAGTGTTCTAGAGTCCTGCAGAAACATCCTAGTGAATTTATTCTTCAACGAAAATGGTGCCAAAACAGTCTACACTGCATCCTTGAGAGAAAGAACAATGTCACATTGAGAATAATAGATGCAGCAAAGAATGAGGTAACAAGGTAGAAACTAACAGAAATGTGTTGAATTTGTGGATAAACAAAATAGTTGGAAGAATGTCCCCAGAAGCATTATGTAGCACATTTTCTTTTTCGGTTGTCAGGTAGATAGTACATAAGATACCTGGTTGTGTTAAAGTATAAAGATGCAACAACAACAGAACAAAAATAATCAAGAAAAAAATGCCATAATTTTGAGTTATTCTGACTCCAAAATACTTGAGTTATTTTGACTTTTAACTATACAGCCTACAATATGCCAAAAAAAAATTCTAAAAGTGGAATGTTTTCTGTAAAGTCTACTGATGTTCATTTATAATTACATCAAAGATTAGATATTGGTTAAAATAGAATTAACTTCTTTTTGTGTTACTACGTATTGTCCCTGGGGGAAATCTACCTCTGAGTTATACCTCCAGCCTTTTTTTATTTTTTCTTTTGAAACAGGGCTTCACTAGGTTGCTAAGAGTCTCTCTGTGTTGCTGAGGTTGGTCTTCTACCTGCATTCTTCTGTCTCAACATCCCAAGTACTGGGATTACAGGCATGGGACACCACACCCTGCTTAATGAACATCTTTTGAGTTAAATTTATAGGGATGACAATAAGAAAGAAAAGGCATAGAATAAAAAATCCTGGTAAAATATATAATATATAATCCTATCAATAATGAATAGAAATTTATAGATTCAAATAAAACTAATTTACTTATGGTCACTTTGATTCCACATGCTCACACTACGGTTTCCAGAAGAGAACCAACAAATATTTCCATAGATGACATCAATGTGGCTTTGGAGCTATTCAGTAGGTTGTTTTCTTATATAAAAAAGCTAAAAAAGCATATGTTCTCCCTAATATGCGGATGCTAGGGAGAAGATGGGGCATAAGAGGGACACCAGATGAGAAAGGAGAAACACTAGATAAGCAAAGAAGTTGACTTAACTGAAGGTGATGGATGGGGAGCTGGGGGGGGGCACCCTAATGCATATGATGTACTTTCACAAATATATCAAAGTCAATTACTAAACTGAACTTGAGAAGGAGGGAGGGCGAGGGAGTGGGGTCGGAATTGGGGAAGAGGTTAAATAAGAAATGTGTTTATGTATGCCTTTATCAGCTTGTACCTAACAAAGATGTATGATTACAATGCACCAATTAATAAAAAAAAGCTATAGTCAGTGGACAGAAATATTCATTTCCTATGCAAAAGCTGTTTCAGGAAAACTGTATGTTCCATAGTTTTTCTTTGGAATAATTTCATCTTAACTAATTAATCCTTAAAACCTCTCTGGGATCAAAGTAATGAAGGAAAGTAATTCATGTTTTCTGAGAATGAGCAAACTTAGGCATGTTGCCTGGAGTTTCTCAGTAAGTAAGCATGGGAAAATTGGCACCCATCAATTATCCCAATGTGTTCTCCAAAGGGAACTGTGAAACATTTTCATGCTACTCAAAGTCATGCAAAGCAGTACTTCGCAGAACAGTCAAAACTGTCTACGTTGACATGGCTTTTGTTGGTGCTCTATCTACACATAATATTTCTTGAGCTATCTCTCCTGTCACTGTTGAGGCTCTAGGTTAGACCACATCTGCTTTTTGCCACCATCACCACAGCATCCTAATCCTGTCTCTGCCTCCAAACTCACTCTCTGTGAACAAATGATAGTCCAGAATCATAGTTATCTTTCTTAAACACAAATCGGATCTTTTCCCTCCTTTGGTCAAATGTCTTGGATGCATTCCCAATGTACACAAAATTAGATCAAATGCCTTGACCTAGAATTCAAATCCTTCTTCAATTTAATTATAACTTAAGCTTTTGATATATATCTTCTACTCTACTCTGACCCAAGCCTGTTTATTACAAATAAACACAACCACACATACACAGATGCACATAAGATAAGTATCATTTATTTTAGCTCCCTGAACATACTCAGAGCATTCTCAGATCTGTCTTTGTATTCTAAAGTGCTCTTATATTTGATAGCAGACTTTTCACCTTTCATAGGTAAGCTGCATAAGAATGTTTTCAATGCATTTCAGTAAGATCAAATCTTATTTCTTTTTCAATCTCATAATACTTTGAATATACATCCCTTCAAACATTTTCACTCTTTATCTTAAACTCTATTTCTGTTAACCACTGGATTCTACACCACTAAACAGCAGAACTGTATCAAATTAACTTACCATTTATCCTCCCCCTTCACCAGCACTGGACATGATGTTTTGCATACAGTGGGTATTAAACCTGCTAAATTGAACTAAATTACATTTGATAAATAACATTAGAGCATAGAGCATTTTAGGACTAAGTGAACTAATTTTTTAGTATGCTTTTTCCCTTCATCAAGGAGCACAAAACTTCAGTCTAAAATATTATATACTATCTTCTAATTACTTTTATTTTGTATGATTGTATGATTTCAATAAAAAGAAGGAAGGGATTCCAAGGAAGCCAAACATATATTGTGATAAGGATGAACTGTGGACATATCACTTAGTTCATATTAAGCCTGCTCTATATGAATCACAGAGATACTTGGCATTGTTTTATCTATAATTCCAAACATACTACTGATTAATCATCAACTCTCATTTTACAGATGCCAAGTGAAGATTAGAAATGGGGCAGGTGACTTATTCAACATCTGTCTATTAAGTGGCAGAACAGAAAAATAGATGTTAAACATTTTTGACTATTGAGTTTGTACACATCCTAAACTGTAGCACAATCCCCCAGATGTGCTAGGTTGGACTGATCTGCAAATGAGTATAAAGAAGATGGGGAAAATTTCATATCTTTATTTATAAGAAAATTTATACATAAATTTAATACCAGAAAGAAATGTGTACAAATACACCATTCTAAACTGTCTAACCAATAATATTTAACCTACACTATAGGGTATTATATCAGATATATTTTAAATCATATAATAATTATGAAACATAATCTTCACTGACATGCTAAACATTCACTGTATGAAGCAGCTAATTCAGGAGTAAACTTCATCATCCTAAGGATATTGAGATAAATATTATCATTATACCTGTTTTACAGATGAAGAAATAGAACACTGAAATCCCATTAACCTGTCCAAGGTCATAGGGTCACAACAGAAGATAGTGGTATAGCTTTTATTTAGAACCAGATTGCTTGAATGGCAAGATATAATTTCTAACTGCATGTACAAATTCATAGAATCCATGGAAAATTAAAGCATCAAAATGTTACATTTAGGTAAACATTTTTGCTAATGTTTGTTACAGGATGCGGAGTATACATAGAATATTTATGATAATTTGCTTTCAAATATTTCCTTAAAAATTCTATTAAAGATCTATGTTAACACATCCATTGATCTTATTGTATATCTGATATAAAATGTTCAACATGTTGGATAAACATTAACATATATTTCATATTTTGTCATATGTTATCCTATTAGTTTCCAGAACTAGAAATCTAAAGAAAGTTTTTCTTAAACTTAATATAAACATCATTTGCTTTCTGCCCATGTTGACTTCTGGTGCTGTGTAAGTCATTTTTCTTCTGTAAATCATCTCACTTGTAGAAGAAATAATAGTTCAATTTCAAAATTCCTATTTTAAATTACAATTTGTGTATTTCCCAAACACAAATGTACACTACTACAATTAAAGATTTTACTAGTTTTGAGCATAATATTATTCTGTTTTACCTCTAACATTGAGTGAAACATATTTGCTTAATTTTTGAATACTGCATTCCAAATTAATTACAATATAGAATTCAAAGCATGTGCTATCATATCAGTTGACAAAATGAATAAAGCAAAATTGTTTCAAATGCATTTTGATCTTCATGGTTCTTTTTTGTTTGTTTTTTTTGTTTGTTTGTTTTATTTTGTTTTTCCAGTCTTTAAGGTCATTAAGACAGAATCCTGAAGGAAACGGATGTCCTAATTATTTGAACATGGAGCTCCTTTCCTCCCATTATGAGCAATGCTCTGAGATATTAAAAATTTAAGAATTACTTTATAAAATCGTAGTCCTGAAAAGGACTCCAGGGGTTTATCCCTCCTTTCTCCAGGCTTTACTTGTATCATTTTATACTGATGCTTTTAGCCCTGGCATTAAATTTCTCCAGGGGAAAAGATTCCATTTCCTCCGTCAGCAACCTGTTTCAGTTCATAAAAATGCTCTTACCACTATGAGATATTTTTCTCCTTTGTTTCTGTTAATAATATAATTTTTACGTGATTGATTTAATTCTTATATTTGTTTTTCTTTATAAAAAATATTTTCCTCTACATGATACAGAGGAATAGGTATTTCTACATGTTCTTTTAGCAGCAGAAGCTATCCATGCAGGCATGTGCTAAGAGGTTCACCTGAGGACTCCTGTTGCCTTTTAAGGCAGCACCCTTTTCAGCTGGATTCTGATGACTAACCAGCATCTCTGAACTTTAAGCACTGGAAACCATTTTACTCTTTGGTTCCTTGCTATTTTTTGATGACTATTCTTGTAGATAATCCTCCCTAAAATGGGATTTGCAATGTTATAAGGGTGAACCTGAGAACTGTAAGAATTGTAACATTTAAACCCCTTAGAACAGTGCCTGGCACACTGTAGTCAACAAATGTTAGCTACTGCTTCTGCCGCCACCTCTACTATTCCTGCTTTTCCAACTGCAGTTCTGCTGCTGTTGCTACTGCTACTGTGGCTGTTAGTGTTACTATGATGACTTCTACTGCTGTTACCACCACTACTACTCTTTTGCTACTGCAATTGCTACTATTGCTACTACTGCTACTTCTACTGCTAGGAAAGTTGCTAATATTTTTATCCTGACGAATACCCTTTCTTATAGCAAGTGGGCCATCAGAAAGTGAATTGGAATGCCTTGAGAAATGGCGAATTACCTCTTCCCAACTACAAACTCCTTTTAATTGTGCAGTTGATCTGGGTCCTCCCTGATCACATAGCCTCGAAGACAATTATCCACTTGACAATGATACTGCAACAAACTTATACAGATCAGGCGCTCTGGGTTTTCTGGCTTTTTGCCCTTTCTGATATATTTCTGACAGTCTGTCATTTTGTAATATCTGCATTAATATTTTCCATTAACATGAATAATTGAAAGCTTGTAAAAATATCTTTCAATATTATATGATGCTTACCAATTGGATTAAGGGGATAGGAGAAGTATGGTATACAAGTATAAAAAATTGGAGGAATAAGCCAAATATCAAAATCCTTTAAAAGTCTATAATGAGATATACTGCAGCTTTCCTCTGTAAGGGGATGTCAAAAGTCATTCTGAAAATAATTAACTTTTTCATACCAATCCATACTCTTAAAGTGTCCCATAATCATTTTTAGTATTTATTTCTCATGGAAGAGCCCATGAGAGAGTAGAACATACATCAAACATTTTTTTCACAGATGAAGAGTCTAAAATATGGAGATGAGGCAATTTAAGAATGAGTCAAAATGTGATTAGATTTCACAGTCTCTGAGTTGCTAGCATGCTGTTAAGTCAATTGAAGCCTGCCTGCCTAAGAAAGGTAAACAGAATAAAAGAGTTAGCATTTATATTTACAAATGAATCAACAGTGTGTCATAAACCAAGTCAGCAAAGCCCATTTTCAGGGAGTTACAGACATACTGCAGTACATAGACATAGATCACACACACACACACACACACACACACACACACACACAGCCACATGAAATGGACATTAACCCTTGTGCCCTAATTCACTTTGAGCCACATCTCATTATGTGATTGTCTTTGTGGTAGCTACCACAGCAGACACTACCCCTTTCCCTCCTATGTAAGACAACTTGTCTTTGTGGTTTCTAATGCAGACTGTGCAAACGGTCTTTTCCATTGTGCTAATTCTGAGTGACTTAGATTGGCAATCTTGAAGACTGAAACTGCCAATGATACAGTTATTCAGATGATCCTTCTATAACAAAAAAAGGTGACTATGATGATACAATAAAAAACAATATTTTAAAGTTACAAGTGCTCATGGGCTTAGTGATGCCTGTAATCCCAGTACTTGGGAGGCTGAGACAAGAAGACTGCAGGTTCAAGATCAGTCTCAGCAATTTAGTAAGATCCTTCTTAGCAACTTAGCGAGACCCTGTTTCAAAAAAAAAGCTTTTTTAAAGTGCTGGGAGTGTAGCTTAGAGGTAGAGCACCCCTGGGTTTAATCCCTAGTACAATATATAAATAAATGAAGTTATAAATTCCAAATTCAAATTTATGTGGGTATGACTATTTAAAAATTCAGAACAGTGTTATTGTGCATCTACCCATACCCATAGACTGCACAATATCATGAGTGGACCCTAATTTAAACTGGAATCAGAGTGGTAATGATGTTCCAATGTAAGCTCATCAATTTTAATGAAGGTACTGCTCCGGTGGGGAATATTGATAATGGGAGAGACTGTGCATCTGGAAGGGCAGGGAGTATACAGGAATTCTCTGCACTTCTGTTTAATTTTGCTGTGAAACTAAAACTTTTATAGAAAATAAAGTCTGAAAATACAGATAAATCTTACCTCAGTTCACTGTAATATAGATCTTACTGGTAATTTATGATATAATAATCCATTTACTCTTTGGGTAGGGAATTCTGAACACTATGACAAAGTATCTAGATTTGGCACATTTGTATAAGCTGCCTTTTTGAAACTATTATGGGGATATTTGGTAGAATTTCAGAAGTATTCTTTTTATACTTCACATTTCTTGGTGTTTGTCATTCCTCATTATCTCTGGGTTAATAGTTACTGCTGTTTCTCTATGTTGGTCTCTTTGAAACTGGTTCTTAATCATGGCTTACGTTGGAATCAACCCCAAAGCTTTTAAACAATTCTGATGCCTGAAGATCCAGATCTAAGGATTCTTACATAATGGTCTGTAATGAGACTCAGTTATTAGTGCTTTTTAAAAAAACTGCCAAGATGACCATAAAGTGCAATCAGGATTGAAAACCACTGATTTTGAGCCATTTATTTTGCTTCACAGCATCTGGCTCATCTGGTCATATCTACTGATTTGAAAGGCAGGGGTCATTGAAAGCATGTAAAGTATGGGAGTGGCAATTTACTTAGTTTCTCCTAACTACAATGAAAAGTACCCTTCAAAAAGAGTAGGATTTTTTTTTTTTTACCATTCTTTATTATACACAGTATTAGTTCTATGAAAGCCAGGACTATTCTTGCCTTCATTACTATTGTATATCCAGGTGTAGCTTTATGCTGATAACAAAATTGAATACTCCATAAAAATTTACTACATGAATTAAAAGACAAACAATTGCATTGATATCAACAATGACCTTATTGTAAAGGAAAAGATTTCTTATGACAGATGTGTTACTCAACATACTCTGATCAAGGTTCAGCTTCTATGGGAAATATACCTATTGTGTAATTTGGATGGTCCAGAATTGGTACTCTTTACTAATAGAGTGTTTTCTTTCGTAAGCAGGGTTTCTAGTAATAGCTCTCATTCTTGAGTGCCTCCTTTGTGGACAGAATGCTTTTAACACACATTTTAAATATTTAATTATCCCCATAGCTTTATAAAGCAGGTATTACTTTTTCCCCATTTGGCAGATGGAAATAAAAGCCTCAAGAGCCTGAAGTAACTTTCTCAGAAGCACATGACTAGCTGGTGACTGATCAAGGGTTTAATCCTTGACCCACCTACCTCTGGTTGCTAAACAATTGGTTAGTTTCTCTACTCTTCTTCTGCTATCAACAAATCCTGCCAACACCCCCACTATCTTCAGGAAATCTTTCACCTGAATCTTTCTTCAATTCTGCCTATGAGTCCTTTCTCTTTACTTAAGTCCCCAGGGTCTTTTATTCTTCTGAAAATGGGGCTAAAATATGTTCTTTTATTACTGTGTTACAGCTCCAAATTTATAGTGTTATAGAAAGTCATGAATAAAATCGTTATATAAATGCAAACTATATGTGACACTAGATCAGCCTCTTAATCTAAACTCCTTGAACACTTATCAGTGAAGAAAATTTAAATTGTATTTTAAAATTCTTTAGAAGTATTTTGTACCTGTACAAGTGATGGTGCTTTGTTTCTATTTATGACTTACAAAAGAAATGACATTTAGACATTTAGATTTCAAGACAAAATAGAGAGCTTTCAAGAACTAATAAAATACTTGTTTCACCAATGGCAGATTAGAAGTGTTCAAGTACCGAAAGAGATGCTGTAAGAAAAACATTTCATCATATCACTGATAATCCAAAAGGTAAATACTTTTCTCATTCTTCCTTTGTATGTTTAAATTTACCTGTATAATTTTGTCAGCCTTTGTAGCACAATGTAGTCACTCCTTTCAGCTATTATGATTTTAACCTCAATTATTTTAAAAAGCAAGAATAATGACAACATATAAAATCTGTATTTAAGAATAAAGGCAAAAGGAGATGGAAGTTTAATTCAGTGGTAGAGTGCTCACCTAGCATGCTACAAGTCCTGAGTTCTATCCCCAGCACTGCAAAATAAATAAATCAAATTAAATTAAAATAACACATAAATGAAAGAAAAGAATAAAAGTGTTAACAAATAAATGACAGAAAGTAAGTGATGGCATTGAAGAAGGATAAGGAGATTTAGAATAATGTTTGCTACTTTTTAAGAACAGTTTTTACACAAAGGGGCGCAGGCTGTCTGCTAACTGAGTTAATTTTAGCCTTTGGGTAAGAGTGTTCTGTATTCTCAAGCCAATGGCTACAGCTGAAAAACGGCCAAAGATTTTCAAACAGAGTGACTCTTGTTGTCTTTGTGTGAATTGACTGGCTCATTTAGATTTTCCAGGGAGGGCGGGGTTTTGTGGTTTTGGTGATCAGAAAAGAACTGCCCAAAACATTGGTCTGAAATAATAAAGCCATCAAGATATAACATTAAACTACTAAGAGGCTGTGAAATGAACACTGATTTTAAAAACTGGGTATAGTCTTTGCTTATTTCATTTAAATTTTCTTTCTATATTGAAATCTGATAAGAAGTTTAAAGAATCCTAGACCCTAAATATAATTAGGCGTAATATAAATGTATATATATGTATATATATGTACATATATATATATATTGCCACTGAATACTCCTTGTTAACTATTCAGAATTGGTTTAACTAGTTACCTTATAATGGATAATAACTAAATTACTGACATAACATTGTGCTCTTATTCATGTTTTCAGACATATAGAGTTTAAAAGGAAAGAGGAATATTGAAAATATTACAACAATGACTATCTTAACTCCCAGGAATATTGCAGGGATGCAATTTTCTTTGAAGCTAAAATATAAAGAACAAAACAGCCAGGTCAAAATATTAACTAAAGGACTGGGTGCAACAATGGGTACAGATATACACAGCCCTTATCTGAATTTATCTGAATAATTTCTGTTATACCTGAGCACATTTATTTTTGAAATGGAAAAGACTATTAAGCTCAAGTAGCATTTGTAAAGTGATAGAAATCTTTTGCTATCTGTGTTTTAAAAGAATTTCAAATACTCCTTATAAGAACTCCACATTTGGAGTTGCACTTCTTGGTGTTTCAAGTGAACTGTCCTAAGTCACTTGAGATTTACAAGGAAAATGGGTGAAAAGTAGAATGAAATAAAAGAAATGAGAAGGTACTGGAGGAAACAAAAAGGCCTAGGAGTCCTAAAAGGGTTGTTGTTGGTGTTACTGCTCTTGGCAGAAGGAACAAAGTGAAAGGCAGTCTCCAATGCTAAGAAAATTGTACATAAATTAGTAGTGATTAAAATTTGGTAAATATTATCACCTTCTTTATGAATAATTCTCCTAAACATGCTGTTGCTAATGGTTTAGGGTACAAAAGATATGGCTAAAGCAAAAGCCATAAAAGAGGCCTTCATACTGGGAACATAATTTATACAATAAACACAAGTGTAATCATTCCAGCTGGCATGCTGCTAGCCATCTTAATTATTGCAATAAATGAACCACTGGCCATCACATTTAAAAGACTATGGAAAACTGGATGGTTACCAAAAGATCAGAAAGAAAAGCTTTATGTTAAAAAGGAAGTGATGATTAAACTGGAAATCAGGCCATAATGCTGATGATACATTTTTATAGAGATAAACAAGGTAGCTTTGTTTCTGAAAATTATATTTACCCGACCTTGTAAATTTCTTAATAATTTGATAAGCAACTATATAATGTGTGCACTATTCAGAAGCTAGATTGCATTTACAGAAAGCTTCCTACTGGAGATAACTAAAAGGGGAGGCCTGCTATGGGCTTGGGTCAGTGGAGGGTGGGCTAACAGGAGCCCTGGTTTTCAAATAGCAATGTCTTCTCTAACACAGCTGTTCTCAAAATGTGGTCCCTGGACCAGCAGTATCAACAACATATGAGAACTGGCTAGAAATGCAAATTTTCTACCCTGGACCAGAAATACTGAATCTGAAATTCTAGGTGTTGGACCTAGCAGTCTATGTTTGAACAAGGTCTCTGGGTGATTCTGATGCATTTCCAAGTTTGAGAATCACCATTCTACCAAAACAAAAGCTCCACAGAAACATGCTTTCTCACATCTGCATCCTACTACACAGGTTTGCACCTTAGCTGACACATAGTAGTCACTAAACAAACACTTGAATGTATTCATTAAAAAGACACTTAAATAAAAATAAAATTAGATTTTAAAAGATGTCCACACCATCATTTTGGGTAATTTTAGCATTGGCAAATAGATAATTTAATTTGTAGAAGAGAAATCCAACTTTTTATAAAAGCTTTAATAAATTAAGTGAATTCTTACATTTGGAGTTAAATCATATTTAAAGAACAAAATATTCTTTAAAATGATACAGTCATTACATAAATAGTTTTGAGTATCTGGAATGGCATTTAATATGTTTGCTTTCTGTTGTTACTATTTTCATTAAAAATTGAGGGAGGATTATTTGAGGGAATGTTTCAAAAAATGGAATCTATCACCTATCATTCTTTCTAAATGGCATAATTTATCATTATTATTTTTTGTAGTACTAAGAATTGATCCCAGGGGCATTCTGTCTCCAAGCTACACCATGAGCCCTATTTTTTATTCTTATTTTGAAACAGGGTCTCACTAAGTTGTGAAGGGCCTCCTTAAGTAGCTGAGGCTGGCCATGAACCTGCGATCTTCCTGTCTCAGCCTCCCAAGTACTGGGATTACAAGCATGGACCACCACCCTGGCCCTAAATTATTTTATATTTAAGCTTAGCACAATTACTTCTTGATATTCAACATAACATATGCATTTTTATATTACAAAATTACAAAACAACTCTAGCACCTTGGATAAGTTCACTTTACTTATACCTGTGTACAACCTTTGAAAAATACACTTTATTTTCCAAAAGCAATATTTAAAAAGAATGAACAAAAAATCAAAATAATAATTAAAAACACCTGGGACTTGTATCTGTAAAGTCTCAACTTATACTGGCAGTTTAGTAGGGGAACAACAAATGCCAAGAAGAAAATTGATGAAACCTGAGGAGTAGAGTAATGTCCTCCATCAATTCACAAAGTACAATTTTAGGGGACACACTTTATTGTATTTTTGTTTGAATTATATACTTTAGTAGAAAATGGAAAGTTGGGCAAAGTAATACATTTCAACTCTAGCACACCATTTGATATAGCCTCAAAAAAATGTTGTTTTAAAAAATTAATTCAATTCATCTGCAGTAGGAAACCTGTCACCATAAGCTAAAAGTTAGATTAAAAAGTCCACAAGCAGGCCGGGCGTGGTGGCGCACGCTTGTAATCCCAGCATTTGGGAGGCTGAGACCGGAGGATCTGGGTTCGCGGCCAGCCTCAGCTACCTAGTGAGGCATTCCGCAACTTACTGAGACCCTGTTTCAAAATAAAGAATAAAAAATAGGGCTGGGGGTGTAGCTCAGAGGTAGAATGCCCCTGAGTTCAATGTTCAATCCCCAGTACCACAAAAAAAAAAAAAAAAAAAAAAAAAAAAAAAAA
>PVLC010001539.1:0-66710 GCA_004027655.1 Graphiurus murinus | reverse complement strand
GGAAAAGTATAAGAATCTCATAAGGAAACCATCTCTTTTCCCTGAATGCTATCTGTGGAATCATCTATGTCAATAATTACTGACATCATGAGTATGAAGAACAGATGAAAAGAACCAAAGATAAAGGATTGGGCAGTGGAGAAGCTTTGCTTCTGCCATATTTAAACTCCTAGGTAGCAGTCAACCCTGAGGAATATCCAAAACTTTGCTTAATATATCCATTATGAATTAATTCTACTTAAAGACTCAATTTGTACTAATGCAATTATCCATCTTTTGGTTCCATCTTTGAGGAAAAAGCCCAACAAACTGCTAAGTAATCTTGTCTCAGTTCTCTGCTTCTGTTTCTCTCACTTGATGATTGCTCATATTATCTCCTTTTGCCTTCAAACAAGCTTTTGCCCCTTTTGGTTGCTTCTTTCTTTTTGGTCCTCACACATATTCAGATCACTTCTATTTCAAGCATACCCAGGAGATATGAAAACCCATAGAGGCACAGTCAAAACTCCTAGCTCTTTAACCTCTTATTTTTCTCTTATGATCATCAACAAACTACTCTCTGTCTGCATTATACTGTAATTGTTTATTTATTAACATTTTCTTAAACAATTTAAACATAGACAGTGTATCTTCCTCATTTTATCCAGAACAACAGTTATATGTAATGGCTGTCTAGTAAACATTTAATTAAAATTTAACATGTTATAGTATATGAATATTTTATATATATAATATTTATTTATATATTTTGTGCGGTACTGGGGATGGAACCTGGGGGCATTCTACCTCTAAACTACAGCCGAAGTCCTATTTTTTATTCTTAATTTTGAAACAGGGTCTCACTAAGTTGAGGAGGGCCTCACTAAGTAGCTGAGGCTGGCCATGAACCTGGATCCTCCAGTCTCAGCCTCCCAAATGCTGGGATTACAAGTGTGCGCCACCATGCCCAGCCCATGAATATTATATTTTGCCTTTATTCATTTTTCTTGAACTGCACAACAATTTGTCAACTTCCTTTCCTTTATTCATAGCTGATTGGTCTTAAGTGGGCACCTGACCAAGCAGATCCAATCAGAATCCTTTCTCTGTGAATTTGGAATCAGAACCAGGCAAACCATTAGTTTACTGAATGAAGAAAAACTTAACTCAGGAGCTAATAGCTGCCATATGGCTCTAGAATCAAAATATCATAGTACGTGTAAAGCTAGAGGAAGACAAATAAGTCAAAAGAAAGAAAAGCTGAGAAATGGAAACAGGAAACTGACTGTGTTTCTGCCTTTGACTTTAATTTGTTCCTAGTCCCAAGGCTTAGCTTCACTGGCTTTCCTGACTACAGAGATTTCATGTACCCTCATTATATATACCCAATTTCTGCTTAAGCTAGATCTTGTAGTCTCCTGCCACTGCAATACAATTTGATAAGTAATACAGGTGCTAGAATCATGGAACACATTCAATGAATTGTTTTTGACTTAATTATAGGTCAAAAGTATATTTTTCAGAGCAATAATAAAAATCAACAAGAGTGACTTGAAATCAAATCAAATAAACATATCATATTAGAGAAAACATATGCCTCTTCACTTTCTGTGACTGGCTAATCTCACTTAACATAATGTTCTCCAGGTCTTTCCATTTTCTTGTAAATGACATTATTTTATTCTTCTTTATTGCTGAGTAGACTGGGGAGGTGGAGGGTACCAAGTGCCGTGTGCATGTATGTCATTGTCGATATGATTTACATTATGATGTGAGACTATAATGTACCAAAAAAAGCAAATTAAAAAAAATTTAAAAAAGAAATATATCACGTGATTATACATAGAAAAAATTTAGTAAGAAAAGAAAGTCCAAGTTTTGCAAGTGGGAACCTACTTTGTGTGTGTGTGTGTGTGTGTGTGTGTGTGTGTGTGTGTGTGTTACTGAGGATGAAATCCAAAAAGGTTCTACCTCTGAGCTACACTCCCAGCCCTTTTTATTTTTATTGTTTTAAATTTTTAAACAGGGCCTCACTAAATTACTGTGTTCTGCCCTCGAATCTACAATCCTCCTCTCTCAGCCTTCCACATAGTGGGATTCCAGGCACACACTTCCACACCCAGCTCTACTCAGCATTGTAAACTTCTATATTTCTATGTATTCTCCAAGGAGAAGTTCTCAAATCTCAATACTATACTTCATAAAATTAGGGTGAAAAGTATGAAACTACATTGTGAAAAAAGTTCCATTAAACATTGTTCAATCTAAAGTGTAAAAACATCTTCTTATGTAGTTACTAAATACATTTTCTTTTTTATTTTATTTTATTGGTACATTAGAATCATACATCTTGATGAAGTTCAGGGTGGTAAAGGCATACATGCACACAGCACTCACTGAGCCCTCCTCCAGGTCCTGCTCTATTCCTTCCCCCTTCCTTTCTTTCTGGGTTCAGCATAGTGATTAACTTTGATAAAATTGTATACGTAGATTATATCCATTGAGGTGTTTCCTCTTCTCCCTCCCATCTCCCTTAGTTAGGTCGCCTTCTTCACTCATCTAAGGTTTCTCCTTTGTCTGGAGTCCCTCCTATGTCCTGATTAGTCAGTCACTAAATCTGGAAATGGAGCTATATGAAAAGATCCAAAATAACTGCTAAAAGATTTTAATACCACAAATCCTGCATTAATAAGTTGACGGGAAGGTCATTTGTTAAAACTTCAAATCACACATGCAGATTATTAGCTTGTGATAAACACTGAGCTTAATGATATAGCATGAGATTCATACTTCCTTACTGTGCTTATAGTTAAATAACGTTATGAAAAACTCTATGAACAGGATCATTATTGCCTAACCCACATCTGTTTCACCAATTGTAAAAGTACTACTACTTTCCATATTAATAAAAGGAAAACTACAAAGAACAAAACCTTACAAGGCCATTAGAATTAATTCAGAAAAAAATGAAGGCTATTTCTGTAAAGTACTAAATTCTTAAATAATTTTCCAAAATTACTGGCTTGTTACAGTTTTTGTATGGTTGCAATTAATTTTAAAATTAAAATGCCAAAACACATCCCTGCCTAAGAAACTTTTCTTATGCCAATAAATTCACAAGTTTTGAAAGACTTGTACAATTCTAAGTGTATACAATATAATTCTGAAATACAGAAAATTATTTTCATAAGTACTTTATGGAATGTGTTTGTCTTGCGTTTTCTAAAAAATAGTGATAACTTCTTAAAAAATCCTTTGCAATAAATGTCTGCTTTATAAATCAGCTTAGGCTGATGGAGTGGAAGAAATCCCTGAGGACTCAGTAAATGCAAAGGACAACAAAGCAGCAGAGACATTTCTATGGGCCTGTTGAAGATGGAACCCGGGATTTAGAAAAGTATAGGTGCTGGAGACTGAGAACAGCGGTTTCCAGATCATGACTGTGAGTGTCCTGCAGCAGATAAATGTCCTAAGATGTCTATGCTTCTCCCATCTCTCACATGTCCATTTTAGGTACCGATATCTCAGACACCAACATACACTGGTAATGATTCATGTGTTATAGATACACATGGAGAAATAAAATGGAACTAAACAAAATTAACCTATTTCCCCTAAAAATTGTACATTATCATGGGTT
Organism: Graphiurus murinus; assembly: GCA_004027655.1. Lineage (NCBI taxonomy): Eukaryota > Metazoa > Chordata > Mammalia > Rodentia > Gliridae > Graphiurus > Graphiurus murinus. The sequence goes on along the minus strand of PVLC010001539.1, from coordinate 63,091 downwards.
CAATTATAGAAGAATTAAATTTTAATTATTTCAGTGTTAAGTGGTTTACATGCATTCTTGCCGTATTTAGTGAGAGGACTGATAGTAGATGGCTACTCATGTGACACTCTTGAGAAAATAGATTAGAACTATGTTGGACAGTCTTTTGTTTTTTTAATGCTCCTGTAGCAGTTAGACTTCAATTGCAATTTGAAGGGATTCATAATGCTCTTGGTATACTCTACATACTGGTTCACAAATTGAAAGCACTTTTTGTTTAAATCAGCCCTACTTCAATACTTGACAAGTGAAGTCAGTTAAAATACTCTAGGATTGTTGATTACCTCCAGGCAGGTATTCATTATATTTTCAAAAAATATACTTTTACTTCCTAATTTTAGCATATTTTCCTTCTTCTTTTTTTTTTTTTTACTTTTTTCCAGTTGTTTATTTCAAAACATGTTGACATATATTTTAAAGTCTAAATATCTTTTAAATTAGCTCTTCACTAGCTGTGAAAAAAATGCCAGACACAAAGGAGGGCCTAGAAATCAGCACAATTTGGATTTCTAAATGCCAGAACACAATCTAAAAGTAAGACACCTTTACCTAGACTGCCATCATTTAAAAGACTCATTGGATGAATGATGCTTTGAAAACTGCCAGAGATATTAGCTACAGAGAGATTGTGGCCCAGTAGTATCCCTTTGAGTGAGGTGATATATATATATATATATATATATATATATATATATATATATATATGTTTTGTATGAATCTATAATCCAAAACAATGAAGCTTGTTGCTGCAGATATTTCTAGGAGGCTTAATTCTACCTCTCACAGCATTTAGCCCTGCTAAATTGCTCTAATGGACAGCCAATGAAGAGGTAAGATTTTATATTTTTCTATTTCTCTAAGCAATCCACGAGTTAGAATGACAAAAGCATTTTCCCTTATGGGTACCTACACTTAGAAATTTTCTGCAATTAATAAAAATAGCTCGGCAATACAACTGTTCTATATCCGATGTAGTGTGTTAATACTCTTGAAAATTTCACCTCTAGATTTCATTTATGAGGTGCTAAGTATTCACTTTAGCAGGCCAAAAAATCATAATAATATTAATATTATTGGCTGCTTTTCTCAATTTGGATTAACTACATTTGAATAAGCTTAAAATTAAATTATGGGTGATATAAATTCCAAAACATGTAGAAATCTTATATATGAATCTTTATGGAAATGAGTAATAGGCTTCTTGTGTTTTATGTGTATGTTCTTATGTTCTTCTTTATCCTTTCTTTTCTTTTTTTATGATACTGGGGTGGAACCCAAGGACCTTCTACCTCTGGGCTACACCTCCAAACCTATTTTTTTTGTTTTGTTTTAATTTGGGAATATGTCTTGTTAAGTTACTGAGAGCCTCACTGAGTTGCTGAGGCTAGCTTCGAACCTGTGATCTTCCTGTCTCAGCCTCCCAAGTACTGGGATTACAATCACGTGCCACCATGGCTGGCCTGTTGTGATTTTATTTATTTTGCAGAAATACAGTTTTAGAAGAAACTATAAATCAAATAATCCTAAATATGAGTACAATACTTCACTCATGTAATGTATTTTATTTGTAAGCATTATTTCCTAGACACTGATTCTTAAAATGCCTTAACTTAGACACAATGACTGAACGACATTAAACAATTTTTTTTTACATCAGGAGTCAGCAAAGCTTTATTTATATTGAAACTTATAAGAGTGAACACAAGTATATACCCTTCCCAAAATAATGTGATCTTCATTTAGATATTGAGATCAAAAGAATTTGGAAGCTAGGCTTGCAATCATACTACTTGGAAGGCTGAAAGAAGGATCACAGGTTTGCAGACAATCACAGCAACTTAGCAAGACTCTGTTTCTTTTTTTTTTTTCTGTGTGTGTGTGTGTGTGTGTGTGTGTGGTACTGGGGATTGAACTCAGGGGCATTCTACCTCCGAGCTTTACCCCCAGCCCTATTTTTTATTCTTTATTTTGAAACAGGGTCTCACTAAGTTGCGGAGTTCCTCACTAGGTAGCTGAGGCTGGGCGCGAACCCGGATCCTCTGGTCTCAGCCTTCCAAATGCTGGGATTACAAGCATGCGCCACCACACCCGACTAAGACCCTGTTTCAAATTTAAAAAAAAAAAAAAAAGGAATGCTGGGGATTAGTTCAGAGGTAGAGATAGAATGCCTCAAATTCTAGTACTAAAAAAAGAAACAAAAATTTGGGGAAAATTTCTCCAGGAATATGTCACCAACTTGTAAAATAATCCACTCTATTAAGCATGGTTCAACATATTTAGTGTAAGAAAATTATTACTAATACAAAATTTAAATTCCTCTTAGTTGTGTTTTCTCATATTTGCTTATCATCAATATATAAATGTCTTTCCAAAAAACACAATTTATGTTGTTAATCATATATATGGCAATGTTTTTATACTTATCATGCAGGCTTACATTTCTGTATTTGTGAATAACTTCATACATCAAGCCAAAAGCAAACTATGCAACCTAATCTTAAGTATGATTTAATGTAAATGTGGACAAATATGTTAAAAAATACTTAAAATATGAAATGATCAAAATTAACCATTTTGATTCCAAAGGTCAAACTTATAATAGTAAAACAGAAAGCTTCCGTGTGCCAAAGAGATGGAGAAGGAAGTAACACATAAAAATGAATACAGTTGTTATATTAAAATTTCATAATAACTATATTTAATTAAATTTCATAATTTCTCAATTCAAAATAAATGAATTACTACTTGAAAACATGTATCTACTCTATAGCTTTGGTAAAAGCACTGTTAAAATCTTTTTGCTATTAGTTTATTTTAAAAATGAAGCATATAAATATTCCAACCACATAAAATAATATATAGTTACACTGGGTGTGGTGGTGCATGTCTGTAATCCCTGTAGTTGGGAGACTGATATAGGAGGATCTCAGGTTCAAGGTCAGTGCATGGTAACTTAGTGAGACCCTATGTCAAAAGAAAATAGGGCTAGGGGTATAATTCAGAGGTAGAATACCCTGGGTTCAAAAATTTTATATATATATATATATATATATATATATATATATATATATATATATATATATATATATATTTACCAAATATATATATATATATATATATATATATATATATATATATTACCTCGAATACACATATATGGGGTGTAAGCATAGCATAGTTAAAGATAAAAATGCTTCTATCCTATCTCATATTTCTAGGCATCTCATTTAGAGAAAACCATTACTAAATGTTCTTGCTTTTGTGTGTTTTTCAGGGGGAAAAAAAATCAATGTATATACAACCACATAAATAATTGCATGTTTAAGAACATATTCCTTATTTTTGTGCAACTGAAAACCTTCTATACACAGTTCTGCCATCTATTTTTCTTGATATTCATTCTTTTATAATAAATAAGAATAAAGAAAATTACAGTGGTAACATTTTCTACTTTACATGGAAATTTTTACTCTTTTCTCTATATTTGAATATATGTCATATTTGAACTTTTCTTGGAAGGTATAGTATACTATAACATTCAGATTAAGACATTGATAATAACGGCAGTATAAATATTAATAGCTCACACTGCTGAAGCCTGTTCTTCATGCCATTCACTTTGCTAATCACTCTAAAAGATTATTTCACTTAGTTCTTTCAACAAATCTCTCTTATAATTACCACTGTTCTTTTCACTAGGTAAATAAAGATTTTATTTTAGATATTATAGGACATGCCCATTTAAGTAATGTGTTTTATTTTTTTTAATCTTTATTTTGAAATACACATGGAAAGTTATTTTTTTATTTTTATATTTTTTTATGGTACTGGGGATTGAACTCAGAGGCATTCTACCTCCGAGCTATACCCCCAGCCCTATTTTTTATTCTTTATTTTGAAACAGGGTCTCACTAAGTTGCGGAATGCCTCACTAGGTAGCTGAGGCTGGCCGCGAACCTGGATCCTCAGGTCTCAGCCTCCCAAATGCTGGGATTACAAGCGTGCGCCACCACTCCTGGCTTAAGTAATGCGTTGTAGATAGTCTTTCTTTCTCTTTTCTGTCATGAAACCTTAATATACCCATTTAATTTTTGTCATGTAATTCTTGACTTTAAAGCATCACTTTTTTGTGGTACTAGGAATTGAACCTATGGGCATTCTACCTCTGATCTAGGCCACCAGCCCTATTTTATTTTTATTTAAGGTCTCACTAGGTTGCTGAGGCTGTCCTTGAATCTGTGATCTTCCTGCCTCAGCCTCCCAAGTACTAGGATTACAGGGGTGCACCACCACATCCAGCTATTGTCATGGTATTGAATCCTCAAAAGCTGAAAATTCAATAGGTGTGGTTAGAACCATTTGGAATCTAACTATTAAGTTCAAAATACACATACATTATAATATAAACAAAAAAGAAATAAGTATCTTCTTAACCCAAAATAAATTTTACTAGAAATTATTTTTGTACTCAAATATTTAGTGAAGCTTCAGGTCCAACATCTCCAAACTCAAAAATCATAGATAATTTGAACCAGAAGAAGTCTTAAATTATGGTTTCTTCCTATCATTTTACAGATAAGAAATGTGAGGCCTTTATCACTAGATTTATCATCAAATTTGTCATCCTATGATTTGAATCTCTAAGTTTAAAGAGATGTCAGAAAATCTCTGTCCAGAGTATAGTATGTAGATTAAACATCAGGGATAGAAAAGTGTCTTTAACATTTTTTTAATTCTGTCAGAGGTGAACCCTGAGTTTTCCTTGAAAGTGGCAAAGTCAAAGTCAGGGACGGAGCTTTCTCTTTCAGAGTGAAATGCTCTTTTGCTCTGGTGGTGGGACAGATGTCTGCAGAGATGCAGAGCCAGGGATCAGTGTTCTCATAACAGCTGTTCATTCACTGTCTACTTCCATCTCCAGACCTCATCCATCTCTTAAACACTTGTCCTCTATAGGTCTAGTCAATTTTATTGTTTTTCTCTGAACCAAATCCAATTTCTCTGTAGCTTTATTTAAAATAAGTAGAACGAAATAAAGTATGACATTAGAATCTTATAAAAAGTTTGGTATTGAGTAAGGAAGAGGCTATATCCTTGTTTGTCTATTATAAGTTCACATTCTGTTAATGCTTGCTTTTGTGTCTCAGTTGTTTTATTAATGGTTCACTGTCACAGGGGAGTCTCAATCTTTAAAATGTTACATGGTTAGTTCTTAATTATGCATACTAATGAGGACTGAAAAAAGGACATATAATACCAAACAAGGACAATGCAATGATTACTTTTATTTGACAGTGGACTAAAAACCACACATTTACTATCACATGGACGGAATCACATGCAATCTAACATCACCTCTGAAGAAGCACAGAAAAGGAGAACTGAAATAGAAAGTTACTAACCAAAATCCCAGGCAGAACTGAAACCTGGGTCTATGTTTCCTCTCCAGTCTTTTTCCACATCACTCTGACATCAATAGCTGGTAGCCAGCCCTCACCATCAAGGGAAGTTCCTGATTATGTTATTAACTTGACAGTAATCCTGGCAACCGTTACTGATTTGGCAATGATAAACCAACAGTCAATGCTTAATATTTTCCAATTTAATCACTAAGCAGTAAGGAGTATGGACTGTTTGCATAAGGTCTGTTTTCTTGATCTCTTTTTATTATGTTATTTGTGAAGCAACTTTATTAGATAATGTGGGTATGTGGTTAACAAGTACACATCAGTTCTGTTGTGAGAATCAATGCTACTTTTTGAAGTTACTGGTACATTCTATATACTGCAAACATCTAAAGAGAAAAAGCTAATAGATTAGGCAATATTTCCAGAAGGCAAAGTAAACAAGTAAAAGAAAATGTAAAGTAAAAGACGGTCCTATGTTTGAAGTATTTCTGATTTTTGTTTGATGCTTTCTTTCTTTTTGTGGGTGGAAAAGATTATTTATTTTTATTTCTGTCTCTGACAGTCCTTGTAGCAATCTCATTTGTGAGACTACTACATACTACTGTGGAAAATGTAATTACTCCTCAGTTTTTATAAATACTTCTCCTATGGAAGAATCTCTAACTTTCTATTTAGAAATGACATGGAGTAAAAAGAGGCAAACTAAAAAGGTATCAATTTCAAATACCAACTTTTAATGTGATTTTTAAATGGAGTCAGATTCAAACTGTTGAAAAAAATGTTTACTGGGTAATGTGTTAATACTACCTTTAGTGTTTGCATTCATTGTTAAGGGATTAAGTTCAGATGGATAGCATTCCAAGCATGAGGAGGGCCTGTGCTTGAAAAAGGAATATGATGATATTATTATTTGGAAGTTTCTTAACTAACACTTTGTGACCAATCAGGTATGCTTCTTATAAATGTGCCCACCTTAATAAGAATGAATATACCTTCCCATACAATTTTAATGTTTAAAAGAAAAAATCCACAACTCACTAAAAAAGATTAAAGATTATCTGGTATGATGATAGGTCCAAGTCTAAGCTGTCAAGAAGCAAGGTCTAATTTTTGGAGATAGGGGTCATGGGAAATAGTGGTAGGAGAAAATTCTGGGAAAACTGGGTGCAGGAGTAATGTCCCTCGCCACTAAGAATGGATTAACTGGGCTCTTTTTATAAGTAGACCAAGACTGAGAGACTGTAACCAGGCCCAACTCTATGGTGTGTGCTAGTCTTGACTTTCATTCAGATGACCTATGCATGAAACATCGTGCAGTTGATTCAAAACATGTACTGTACCAGGTCCTAACCAAAAATATTTCACTGATTCACTTCTGTCTTCTTAACCTATCCTCTCATTTTATCTCAGATTTGTTTACCTGTCAGACTTTCCTTTTTCAGAATTTGAGTAATCACCTACTCATCTCTGTGGTATACTCCTTTCTCTAATTTTACTTCCACTACTAACTTGAGAGGTAAACTCATTGTGTAGAAAGAAGAAGTTCAATGCACAAGTCTTACTTCAAGCCCATGAATGCCTTTGATCATTCAACAGTATGTGCACCATCCATTTCTAGGGAAGGAATTTGAAAAACACTATTTTCCTGGATTCTCATTAATTTAGGTATGGAACTGAACTTCTATAGACAAGCCTTCAGCACTCACTATAGATCCAAGTATATTCAGGTATGCGCAGTTTGGAAACCAATAGGTACTGTATATATTCACAAAATTTTGCTATTAGATGATATTCTCTAGCATTGCTTAATTGAGCTTTTGTTTCTCTATAGAATTAAGCAAACCAATACCACTAAAAATTCCTAAAATCCATGAATTCACACTTGCTGAGACAGAACTTGACAAGTATTCCTACATTTGGTCAATAATTATCTGGATTGCATGATAGCTTTGCCTGGGAATTTCCTTGTAGAAAGTTCTTTTTAGACATTGCTTTTCCCACTTCAAGAAAAGACATTAACTGGTTTTGTTTTTTTGGTTTTTTTTGCGGTACTGGGGATTGAACTCAGGGGCATTCTACCTCTGAGCTACACCCCCAGCCCTATTTTTTATTCTTTATTTTGAAACCAAGTCTCACTAAGTTGCGGAGTGCCTCACTAGGTAGCTGAGGCTGGCCGCGGACCCGGATCCTCCGGTCTCAGCCTCCCAAATGCTGGGATTGCAAGCATGGGCCATCACGCCCGGCTAGATATTAACTGTTATTGAAATAAAATATTCAAATTTGGAATTACTAGATTATTAACTAGTTGTTTCAGCACAGCAAAAAAAAAAAAAAAAAAAAAAGTGATCATTTTATAGCCTGGGCTACTGATATAGGTAAACTATCTGTGGTAATTTCATTTTAAGTAATAAGTTCTCTTTTGGACTACCTTCCAGTTTGCCTTACTTCTTCTAGGAGGAGAGACCTTTGAATTGCCTCCCTCCTCCTCCTCCTCCTCCTCCTCCAGACAAGCTGCTTCCTTCACTTTACTTGCCCAACATAGCTTTTGTAGACATAGTCCTCTCTTTTACCGGATCACATCTTTTAGCATTAAATATCTTTAATCTTATTTACACTGACTTAAACAAAGCTTGTTAATGAGGAAAATTATTCACATCATTAACTTTACATTTTACTTCTTTGGAAAATTGAGAACTCTATTATTCATAAATTGTCTATGTTTGTGGGAAATTATTTTGTGTAGCCACACATTGCTAATGGGAAACCTATATGAGATACAAAGGATCTAAGAATCCAGATAATATGTGACATAAAGGGTAATTCTTTTTCAAATAGTACAAGAGAATTTAAAAACTGTTTTGTAGCCTATTTTTTTAATTTTTTATTTGTTTATTTATTTATTTATTTGCGGTACTAGGGATGGAACCTGGGGGCATTCTACCTTCAAGATACAGCTCCAGCCCTATTTTTTATTCTTTATTTTGAAACCAAGTCTCACTAAGTTGCAGAGGGCCTCACTAAGCAGCTGAGGCTGACCATGAACCTGGATCCTCCAGTCTCAGCCTCCCAAATGCTGGATTACAAGCGTGCGCCACCACGCCCAGCTTATAGCCTATTTTTAATTAATCCAGAATCTTGGCAGGCCACTGATATGGTCCCCCAAAGAACTAGTCTCATTTGCTTGGTTTTATTTGATATTGTCTTTGCCTGAACTACTTTTCAATTCATAGACCATACTGCACTCAATATCCCAAGTGAAAACACTAAAAATGAGATTCAATTTTTAAATTAAAATATTAAATTAAAAATAAGCACCAACTTTTTAAACTTAAAATTAATTATACAAATAAATTAGCCATTCTTTTGTAAAGTACATGCTACTTTACATGGAGAATAGCAGATATTCAAACAATGGGAGCTATCAGTAACAATGTGCTACATTTATACCGATTTATCTGGACAAGCACTTTTATAACATATTTTAAAAATATTAGATTCTCTTTGCAGGAATTTAGAAGACTGCTTGAGTCTCAAACCACAGAAGCAAAAATTTACTAATAAGGTTGCTTATAGGTAATGAAAGAGTACAACCATGATATAGTAGTTAAAATTCTGAATAACAAGGAAGGAACAAAAGTAGAGTAAAATTAATAAGTGAATACATACATTAAAAGGACTAAAGAAAAATGGCAAGGATTTAAGGTTATTTTGTTTAGAAAAGAGACATTAGACAGATTTAAAATTACTTTTTCAGCTATCAAGTATGAACAAGCAATAAAATACATGATGAATTCAAATGTTTTTTTTTTCTTTTTATAAGTACAGATTTATTTCTTAAAAATAAGTTTCAAGAGCTCAAGTTTAGCTGGGTGTGGTGGTACATGATTGTAATCCCAGTAGTTGGGGGCGCTGAAACAGGAGGATCACAGGTTTTCAGCTAGCCTCAGCTACTTAGGCTTCGACAACTTAAAATAAAGTATTAAAAAACAGGGTTGGGAGTGTAGCTTGGAGGCAGAATGCCCCTGGGTTCAATCCCTAGTACCATAAAGAAAAAAAAAAAAAAGCTTAGGTTTTATTTTTTAGGAGGAATGGAATGTAATTTCATTTTTTCTTGTATCCTTTGTAGGTCTGTGACTTTTCTTCAGTATACAACTTGTTGACAAAACAACACTAGATTTTCTCCAAATTATCTCTAATAATGTGCTGCATTTACAAACATTCAAGTCCATGCCCATTGTATCCATGTTTCCTGTGCTATAAATATATTAAATACTGCCAACTTGACTTATTAATTTGCTCATGAAATATTTCCTACGCTATTTTTGTCATATTATTGATAATGTCCTGATCCATGGATTCAATCTATAAAATAAAACTAGGAGAAATAAAAATATTACCAACCATTCAGTGCCTATTTGGAATGCATGCATGTAATTCTCCTAAAAAAAAAAAAAGTATGTTCTAATATAATTACAATGCACTAATAAAAGTATATTTTAAAAGAAAAATCAAAATGCCAGGGCAAAGATTAAAAAAAAAAAAAGAAATGAAGGAAGGAAGAAAGAAGAAAAAGAAAACTAGGTTTCAAAAACAAATCAGTTTAAATAAATTCTTATATTTCTTTGTATGCTTTTACATGGAATTCCAAGAAATAGTGTAGATAAATGTAAGAAGAACCTTACATTTTACCTGACTGTATTGAGGAGCCACTGAAGTATTTTAAACAGAGCAATTACAGGATTTGATTAATATCTTGTATCATTCTGAGATGAAAGCGAGACTAGAACAATGCTACAGAAACAAGCTAGACAATATCTATTTTTTTCAGTTCTTCAAACTATTATAATCACCAGGCTCTATTTTTTTTTGCAAACAATTTTGAGATCTTTTTATTTCTGTAAATGTAGGTTCTTTTTTTTTAAAATTTTTTATTGTAGTAATTCGTGCAATATAGCATACATCTTTGTTAAGTACAAATTGTTAACAACATATGTGCACACAATTCTCATTTGACCCCTTCCCCGATTACCACCCCATTCCCTCCCCCTCCCTCCCCCTAAGGTTCACTTCAGTGAGTGACCTTGATATGATCAAAGAGTTAAGAAGCATATGTTCTCCCTAATATGTGGATGCTAGGGAGAAGATGGGGCATAGGAGGGTCTCCAGATGAAAAGGAGAGATCCTCGATAAGCAAAGAAGTTGATTTAATTGTAGTGGATGCATGGGGCAGAGGGACACCCTAAAGCACATGATGTACCAGGCTCTATTTTAATCTATGGACTCTACCCAAACCTTTCTCTCTTTTTTTTTTTTCTTTTTTTAATTTTCCTTTACTCACACATAACTTCTGTACTCCTAAGTTACCTTTGGCCTACTTACACTAATGACCTAAAAAAACGGTTGTTTTCAGATACAGTGAACTGCAGGACTCACTGTGTCTCATTTTTAGCTTTAAATCTACTTTTTAATGTAGGATTGCCATGCAATGGTGTATAAATATCAGCTTACTGAATATGATACTAAATCAATGGATAAAATGTTGGAGATTGCAAATTACTTACTTTTTTTTTAATAGAGTGAATAAACTCAAAGTTGTGACCAAATAATATGGCATCACTTTCATTCATAATCCATTTATTGAGGAGACAAAAAAGTAGCATGGAGAAGAGCTACAGCTGGTAATTTTATAATTTTGAACAATCTGTGGCCTCTCTACCTACAAGAGTAAATTTGGTATATGATCATATTTTGGGGGGATTAAGTGAGATTAAATACTTGAATAATATTCACATTTCTTAAGAGCTTATTATTGACTATACTGTTGAATAATCTTTATGAATATTAGTTTATTTAAGTTCCCCCCAAGCTCTGTGATATAGCTACTACCGTCCTTATTGCATAGATTAGTAGAGACCCACGGAACATCGATCAATCAGTTGGGAAAGTAGAGAATATTGGCTTCAGCACTACACAATTTGGCTATAGAGGTCATATTTCCAACTTATACCCTATAATAGAAAATAAACACAATAAAACAATTATTTTAAAGAGTACTTTAAGTTGTGATCTGTTAAAAGTATGATGAACAAGCTACAGGCCCTCATCCCCAGGCTTCTCTTCTAGTTAATTTTCACAATGGCAGTAATCTAATTTCAATGTGAAATATTAAAATCTATGCCTATGTTAGAAATTCTTAAATATGCCAGAAAATTGAGTGTTTTTTTAACCAATGGCATTTTAGTCATAAATTAGTAAGTCTTACGTGTGGGATTGTGCCATTTTCTATGGAACTCAGTAAAATCATTTTCATTTTGAATTAAAAAATGAGAACCATATTTCAAGATTTTTCCCTTTAAACTAGACTTCATGGAAAATTATTGCTTACCATTAATTCAAACCTATTTAAGCATTATAGATATCAACTTAGAGTGAACATATAATTGAAGTTATCTGAATCAAAGGGATATTTGGGAAAATAAAAAGAGACTGATTGTTGACTGCTTCCATGTAGAAATATATAAACATTTGTTAAAAAATAGAGGCAGAATTTAAAAAATCAGCTATTTTTCTCTACAATTTAAATATGTAACAGCTTTATTTTAATAGCTACCAAAATATTAAAGCATGCATTATTTTTCATTCATATTAAAGTATGCTTCTCAATTCTATGCCTACTTTAATTTCTTCTAAGTGATTATCCAAAAGGCACAAAGAACTAAGAACTGAGGTTTTAAAAGATATTAATTTTGGAAGCAGTTTTGAATCCCATGAATAAGAGGATGATATAATTCAATTTCTAAAACACTCTTAATATTAAAATTGCAGGTTTTTAATAATTTTCACCATTTAATTAGAGGTCACTTGAAAAACATAATGAATGGAAGCATCTATTCACAAAAGGAAAGTAGTGGGGCTCCCTCTATTGAATTAAAATTGAGAAAATGTTACATATTTAAATCACAATTTTGTCATCCAAATGACTACATTGCAATCACTAGAAAATATTTCTCTTTTCAAGGTCTAATATTTTCAAATTACAGAAACATGTATACAATACTGATTTCTAAGAACAATACAGTAAATTACATGTGTCCCTATAATTTCAGATCACGTATTTTTTTTTCTCATTGTATCGTTGTTGGGGAGAAATTACATTTTAAAGCTATAATTTTCAATTTGTGTTTTTTTCTGAGTTGATAAAACTGAACAATTTTCTGACAAACTAAAACATTTTAATAAAGTATCTTTTCCAATTGCATTATGGAAATTTAAAATATATTCAGATGGAGCTAAAATAAAATGTTTCCATAAGAAATACTTTAAGAAAAATATATAAGAAAAAATATACAAGTTTTTCAGATGTGAATAAAATGTTTGACTGTAATAGATTGTAATATTATAATTACTGAAAAATGATTCATGATAATTATTAGTCTACTATGTGCCAGGCAGTGAAAAATGTAGTATATACTCATTACCTTCTTGAATATTCATATCAAACAAAGTTGATAATTGTTATCCTCAATTTACAAATGAGAAGTCAGATACAAACACTAGAAAGCAAAGTTGTGCTCTAATCCACAGCTTTAACTCTTGAGCTCTTGTATAGTGTGTTGAGTCTGGAGGAATGGTGAGCATGGACAGTCTACAAAAATCCAACATAGAATGTATTTTTTTTTTTTGGTTCTGGGGATTGAACTCAGAGGCATTCTACCTCTGAGCTCTACCTCCAGCCCTATTTTTTATTCTTTTATTTTGAGACAGGGTCTCACTAAGTTGAGGATGCCTCACTAGGTAGCTAAGGCTGGCCATGAACCCGGATCCTCCTCTGGTCTCAGCTTCCCAAATGCTGGGATTACAAACATGCACCACTAGACCCGGCTCAGAATGTATTTTTAATGCTATGGTATTAAACCATACTGTCTACAAAAAGTCACTACTCAAACATTTTAAATCCTTTCTAATAAGACATATTGGATCAATGATAGAAAATGATAAACTTCAAACCATACTGTGAATCTCTACGTTTCTTTTAACTGCTATTTCTTTTAGAAAAGAGACATTTTCTTATTGACAAAGATGAAAATAACTGATTTAGGGCTTGTTTTAATAAACAGATACTTTTTTCCACTTAAGTAAAATGATTTAATCTTGAATCAAACAAACATTTCTCAAAGAAACTCTTCTTGAGAAAGGTTAGCAGCCACATAGGCTGAGCTGGATAGTGGATTTATCAAACAGGGCAAATAAAAAATATATTTTATATCTTACTCCTAGATCTGATATAAAAATATTCCTATTTAGAGTCATCTTCATCTCTGCAAAAATGTGAAGCTTATCTCTTATAACTACCATAAGCATTCTCCTTGAAAAATGTCATACATATTACTATGTAGAAAATGCTTGCAGGATAAAGTATACTTACCACAAATTTGAACATTTAAAACTATATACCAGGCAGAAACTGCTTATTCATGAAATTATAAATTGTGCATACTAATATTAACTATCATAAATATTTTTGACCTGTTTAAAAAATTACCTTCAACATATTCTTGTTGAAAACTCTCCATACATATTGCTTATAGCCTTTTATATATAAAAGTGGCTATAAAAATAGATTTCACTCTTACCTTCCATAAAAACTCCAAAACTTACAGAGTGAAATATATTTAATAGTACTTTTAATTTTATTTATTTATTTATTTATTTATTTATTTATTTATTATTTTTTTGCAGTACTGGAGATTGAACCCAGGGGCATTCTACCTTTCTACCTCTGAGCTACACCCTTAGTGCTACTTTTTATTCTTTATTTTGAAACAGGGTCTCACTAAGTTGCAGAGGGCCTCACTAAGTAGCTGAGGCTGGCTGCGAACTCAGATCCTCCAGTCTCAGCCTCCCAAGTACTGGGATTACAAGAATGCACCACCACACCTGGCTAATGGTACTTTTAAAATATTTTCAGCTTGAAAAAATTCTGATAAACCTGTTAAAACAAAGTTGTTGGAAGCATTGTTGAAAATATGATGTACTTAAAAATAACTGCCATTTGTTTATCTTTTGTACAGGGTTTATAAAATTGCATTAATTAGACCACCTACATAATGTATACTGTATTTACAACACAAATATTGGGAAACCACCTGTGTAATGGAAAACAATATCAAACACCCTTAGTCTTAAGACTCACACATGGTTACATGGTTGCCTTTTTTTTTTTTTTTTTTTTGCGGTACTGGGGATTGAACTCAGGGGCATTCTACCTCCGAGCTATACCCCCAGTCTTTTTTTTTTTTATTCTTTATTTTGAAACAGGGTCTCAGTAAGTTGCAGAATGCCTCACTAGGTAGCTGAGGCTGGCCACGAACCCAGATCCTCTGGTCTCAGCCTCCCAAATGCTGGGATTACAAGCGTGCGCCACCACACCCGGCTCACGTGGTTGCCTTTTAATCCACTTTCAGGTTAGCCAGTCTAGTTCCAGAGTATGAGTCTTACAAGATGCAAGAAAATATTGCTTACAATCACACATTTTGTGTTCTAAAATGTAATGTGTAAAGTTATGTGTAAAGAACAATGTAAAAGTACATACAAAACATTTCTTTTCCATCCTTTTGAACTCATCTCATGTATAATGAAGTGAGGAACTAATATATCTGTAGTTTTTGCTATACATGTGAGTGTGTGCCCCTATTACTCATATAATTCTATTTTTTCCCATAAACTTTAAATAAATAAAAACAAACCTACTATTCTGGATAAAAATATATTAATAATATAAAGTTATGAAGGGACTTTAAGAAAGGATATCTTCTATATTTTGGTTGAGTTTTTAAAAGGTGTGTGAATGCTCTTTGAACTGTAGTTTTAGAAATTCTTTCTAAATGAAATATTGACCTATTATTTGAATCAGTAATTTCACTTCCAAGAAGTCTTCCTTCCAATGTAATTGTTCATCTGGACAACAACATCTATCAGGATGTTCACTTCTCTATTGTTTGCAATAACATAAGATGGAACACAATCTACACGTCCAAAAACTAGCAAAATGCTTAATTGTGATACAGTAGTAGTCAATGCGCAATTTTAAAAAACAAGATAGAGCATGTGTGCAGATATGGACAATCTCAATCTTGACAATGTGGTGCTAAGGGGAAAAGGAAAAATACAAAACTCTGTGCATAATGTTTTCCTACTTTACTGTTTTTTTTTGAAGGGAGGGGTATATATGCAAATATTTGCTAGTATATGAGTGTTTGAATAAGAAAGAGATCTTCTGACCTTCCCCCCAACTGGAAAATAAATTAGCAGGATTGCAGAGATGTATATGAACAACTTCAAGAATCCCTGTTTTCTACCTCAACCTTCATCACTTTTTTAGTTTCTCTGCAAAGTGACAGGTACCACTTTACTTCCAAGATTTAGAAGCCATGCTCCTTTTTACCTTGGTGTCTTCACTCAAGCTATTCTCTCAGCCCAGAGCTTCCTCTTGATTATTCCTTAGCACATATCTTAGATATCACTTCCTGAAACCTTTCCATGCTTCTCCTAAAACCCAGAACAGATCAGGCCAAGGAGATGTACTGTGTTCTTTGTGTCTTCTTGTAGTTCTTAGCAAACTTGTGTCACATACTTACATAACTAATTGATCTTTCTTCTTCCCAGAGAGAACATGATGTCTTTGAATGATAGGACTTTGACTGTCCAGGGACTAGTTGATTTATTTAGCCCCAAGCATAGTACTTTGCACAAACTGAGTACTGAGTGCTCAATTCTAGTTGCTGAATGCTATTATATATGCTGAATGGTCAGTTCATGTGAGTTTTGATTTTGGATTGGTCAACAATGCGACCCTAGGCATGTAGCTAAGTAATTTTAAAGTTTCTGTGCAGCCCCAAAGCTTTAATTTATGAGTCTAGGAACAAGTGAAACTAAAATCATTGCTGTCTCCAAGAACTATGATTAACTGCTATTGATTTTTTGATAATCTCTTAATCCATGGCCTCATTTATCTCAGTTCTTAAAAAGGAGGCAAAACAAGTTGATGATCTAAGGAACAGTCTAATTTTTCCAATAGTTCCTCTTCTATATTTTAGCTTGTGACCATGTATCACATGCCATTAATCCTTCAAAATCTCTCTCTCTCTCTCTCTCTCTCTCTCTCTCTCTCTCTCTCTCTCTCTCACACACACACACACACACACACACACACACACATGCACGCAAGCACGCACACACACACGCATACACACACACACATACACACACACACTGAACTTTTCACAATTTCATTTCATAGGCATTTAAGGTTTTAACAGAGGGAAACAATTTTTATTGGGCACAGATTGAGCCTCTCCAGTAAGCCAATTGTTGCCCAAGGATCTAGAAGAAGAGGGTTTAAAGTGAATGTTGGCCTAAGGATCTGAAGGATGGGTCCTGGCTATTTTCACATCCCTTATTATCATTATTATTATTTAAAGTAGTTGATTGATTGCAAGTATGGTCCTAATTCTCCCTGCCTGGTCTTTCTAACACCTTTTACGTGGTGACTTTTTACTCCTTCCATTCAGGGAGTAGGGGTAATTTGTCCACTCTTAAGTCTGAGCAGGGCTTGTGACTTGTCTTCACCAACAAAATGTGGCAGGAGTGATACACTGACAGTTCTGAATCTGGCCACAAGGAGACTTGGATGCTCTTCCTTTCTCTTAGAACTTTGTTTCTGCCAAGAAGACAGACCTAGCAAGACTTTCAGAGAGTGCAAGACCATGGAAGAGCATTCATTTTTCCTGACGAGTAGTCAGATTGCTTCCAGAAGCAGAGCTACCTAGGCTGACCCACAGCTGACTGGAGTAGAGTGAAGGCACCAAGATGAAACCTGAAAAAAAATACACTCATTCATGACTAAATTGGGAACTTGCAGAATAATGAATTGAATAAACAGCTGCTGTCTTAAGTTACATGGCATTTTGGAGTGCTCTGTTATGTTGCAAGAGTTAACTGATACATTATTATGGTTCCAAAACTTAGGAATAGCACATATACTTCCTATGTATTTGCCTGATTTAGAATATGGTAAATTCCATGCCCAATTTCTAACTATTAAAGAAAATTCTTGGCAGGGTGTGGTGGTGCATGCTTGTAATCCCAGCATTTGGAAGGCTGAGACCGGAGGATCCGGGTTTGCGGGCAGCCAGCCTCAGCTACCTAGTGAAGCACTCTGCAACTTAGTGAGAACCAGTTTCAAAATAAAGAATAAAAAAATAGGGTTGGAGGTATAGCTCGACAGTAGAATGCCCCTTGAGTTCAATCCCCAGAAATTCTTGGCTATATACTGCCAGGAGTTTTAGCCCCAGAAGCCAATGCCTTTTTCCTTCTGCCTATTAGAGAGACCGTTTGCCATGTGTGATTAGATAATGTTCTTAGCTCTGTCTTTTTGGAGGTTTTCCTAAATTCCTGAGACACTCTGAGATAGCTGAATCTAATGTTACCCTTGGGTACCTAATTTGATAGGAATGGTCAGCTTTAGTACCAACAGTCTTCAACATACTATTGTCTACCTCAAGTCACCATTTCTGACTGATACAACTGTCAGATAGTAGCTATTGATTATATATATTCATGATATTTTTATAAGATTCAAATTCATAATGGTGCTGAGAAACCTCACAGATGAAGAGAATGGGAATTGTACAATTTGTTGTGAAATAATTTTAGTCTGAGATTGAAATAAGCCTTCTGTAGATATCCCCATAACTAAGTATAGCTCCCAGGTGAATTTTGAACACTTCTATTTTCTTGGCTATCCAAGTCAATTTAGTTTCCAAATCTTGAGATCTTCTCATTTTCTCTGTCACATACACACACACCAAACTCTCCATAATTTCATTCCCTGGGAAGATAAGATTTTGAGTAGGAAAGACTATTCTTACTGAGCATCACATAAGTCTCTCCTAAAGGTGGCATTTTTTATCCAAGGGACCAGAAGAAGAGGACAAACCCACTACAACATTCTGGAGCTCCTAACTATAACCTTGTCTCTCTTATACTTGACATGATATTTCACCATAGCTGATATTTAAATTTTAAAAGGTTAGAAATTTATACTTTGTCAGGATAAGAAATGAATTTCTTATATTTAGGTAGTCTATATGTGAGTCTTACCATATATGGATAGACAAGTTATTAATAATTGTGGTGTGTTATTCAGCCATAAAATCAATGTAATAAAATACTGGATAGAATTAAATTATAAGGAGAAAAGGTATATTTTGTCCCAGGGTTTTGGAGGCTTCAGTCCATGATCCATTGGTGCCTTTATTTTGGGCCTGTGGTGAGGCAATACTTTATGACAAGAGAACATGGCATAACAAAGTTACTTATGCCATCAACCAGGGAGCAAAGAGGAAGAGGAAGGGACCGGGGTCCTACAAGCCTTTCAGATTCATGTTTTCAATAAATGTTTTCCTCCCACTAGAATCCACCTTTCAAAGGTCCTAGTACCTTCCAAAAGTGCCATCCTGAGGGCCAGTCTTTTAACACATAGTCTTTTGGGAGACATTTACTTCCCAAATGATAGCATACAGTGAACAAATAATTTTTCATCCAAATTGAATTTCTGAAGACAAAAGAGGCTGTCATCAATAACTGAACCAGGATATTAGGCATATACTAGGGCCATCTTTCTTGTACATACCAGAATAAATAGTTATCCTACTAATAATTGTGCTTAGTAAACCAGAGAGTACCAAAAGATAACAAATAACAATAAATGACTACAACAAGTAACAAAAAAGGTGTAGCTTTACAATGATCACATTGGTGTTACCTGGGGAGTGGCTAGCTGATTGTACCTCCAGAGGATTCACAAGATGCATTTGCTATGGTTCAATGATGTATAGCCTTTAGCCCTAAAATCTTAGAAACTTATTTTACTGCTTACTAAAACTTTTTTCCATACTTTAAAGATGAACTCTTCGTAGCCAAACTCATAAACCAGTTTATTGGTTTACACTACAGCAATTATTATCAAGGAAATTCAGTGCTCACACTCTTCCAGCTAGTGCATCCTCTCCTGTAAATTAGCTATATAAGAAGACACATTCTAATTAGAAGATTTCTTAGTTTTGACCATAAAATCACAGCATGAGAAAGTTCTTTACATGATTTGAATATTTAGAGCATTAGGCCTTATAATAAGATTTTCTATATCTATATAAAAAAGCTCTACCTGCTAAGGGAGCTGGGCAAGTGATGCCATGTAATTGGAGTAGCCACTTTAACCATAGGAGAAAATGTGGGATGCCTAAGTATCTCCAATAACTGCATTTGGTCAACCACTCTTCTTTTTCTGTTTTCCTCACTTATTATATATTCTTTCCACCATAAAGCACAAGTTCTTTACTAACATGCATGTTCCTTTTGTTTTCAGTAATACATTATCAAAATGCCATTTTGAGTTGATGGCCAGTGAAACCTTTTCTTTGCGGAGATAATTTTTCATATACCTGTTCCTTCATGATGGTTTAATTTCTAGTTTAATTCTAAGGAAGGAATATTATATCCTTAGTTTTCAAGTTCTTTGGGGAAAAAAATTGAAAAGCCAAGAACAGTAGGTGCTGCCACATAGAGGAGCTTAGTTCTGTCTATATACTATTCTCTATATATTCTATTTAATGCAAAGGAAAAAATGAAGCAGATTGTAGGTGTCAAGCTCTTTCCTGACTGAGGAATACACAGATGTAGAAAATATTTGATATTGCAAGTCTGACACCATGGTGCATGCCTGTAATACTAGCTACACAGGAGGCTGAAACAGGAGGATCAGAAATTTAAGGCCAGCCTAAACAATTTAAGGAGACACTATCTCAAAATAAAAAATTAAAAGGCCTGGGTGTTAGCTCATTTGTAGAATGCTTGCCTAGCATGCACAATCCTCTGGGTTCAGTCCCTAAACACACACACACACACACACACACACACACACACACACACACACACACACATACAATTGATATTGCAAAAGAGCATAGTCATCTGAGGAAAAAAAAGTAACCAATATTATATACTGTGGCAAAGGCTGGAGAAAACACAAGTACAGAGAAAAGGAAAAGAAAGTGGTCAGGAAACAATTCAGTCATTATCAACTTGCAGTGCTGATTTACATTAAAGGCGGAAAGAACAGAATATTTTTATTCACAGTTCAAATAAGATAGCCTAGAGTTCCTAAAACTATATATTGATGATAAAGAGGGGAAAATGTATTCACATCAGGCTGGGGTACAGTTCAGTTGTAGAGTACTTGGTTAATGTGTATCAGGCCTTGAATTGGATCTCTAGCATCAGAAAAAAAAAAATCTGTTTCTATCAACTTCTAAGACAAGAACATGTGAGGGATTTATCCTATGAAAATGATGAACTGGAGTGCTGGTTGATATCTTAATCTACAAATTTAGTTAATTTATCTATTGATGACATCATCACCATAAGGCAAAATAATTAGAAATGAAGGCCTTTTGATTTAATCTTTAATCTTTCACTTTTGATTTAATCTTTAATCTTTAATCTTTGCTATAACTGGTTTCCACTGTTTACAGTGACCTCATAGCCCATTAAAAGTAGCATTTTCTCTCAAAGCAGGTATATGAATTGCCTCTGAAAAGTCAAACTACATAGCTGTCAAGCCAACTCATATCAAGAAAAGGTATTGCTTTCTTATTCGTTCATTCATAAATATTCATATAATGAAATAAAGTTGCTTAGGAAAATACTCATTTAGTGAGGGTATAATTTTATTAAAAAGTGAAAGTGTGACATTGCAAAGCTAAACACTTAAGTGGTTCTTGATGGAAGTATGATTGGACAAAGCGAAAAGTCTAGAACAATTGCCAGGGTCATAGGATGCTCTCCTTGTGAAAATCAAGGGACCATGATGTTTCTGGCTTTTGCAGATTGTAAAAACTTCATTTCATCTTCTGGATATTTTAAATCTTATTTTGGCCAGAATTTTGTATCAGCTTGTAGAATGATATTGGAAAGGGGGAGGGAGAAAGAGAGAGAGGAAGACAGAAACAAGCCAGAAAAGCCAGACAGCTTTCTAATTTCTGACCAATCTATTCTCCACAGTTTAGTTTCATTAAGTTGAAATACTATTAATTCTTAGAAGAACAGATACAGGCATGTTCATTTAATACCTCAGCTCAAAGTCAAAGTAGGTAATCCTTTGATTAGGAGCTGTTTTGGATTGTGCAGAACTCTGATTTCCCCTTCAATGGAATGGGTAATTGAGAACTGACTAGATAAATAAGAGGCAGCATTAAAAGCTAATTTCATTGTTGGAACATACACTACAAAAATAGGCTATTATAATAGGTTACCATAAAACAGTTGCTCAAGACCACAGTGTATTTGGAACTAGTTCTATCTGAAATATATGAGGCATTCTACTCAATAGCAAAGGGGAGGACACATATGCATTTTGCTATTTAAACAGAGAAATTAATTGAATGAAAATACAAAATTTGATAATGCTTTATATGCTTCAAGGATGCTACAATAATTGTACTTAAGCATATAACATCATTTTAAATATAGAATATATATTTTAATTTTGACTTTGTTACTCATAAGGAAGGGGAAATTCTGCTCTAGTTTAAAAAAAAGCAATGAAAAGTATAAATGAACAATTTCTGATCTTCATTTTTTGTTGAAAATAAAATGAGCTGAAATCCAAAAGCAATAATCAAATAAATATTAATTTATCACCTCTAATTTCCTAAGAAAACATCCTTTAGTACTCCAATGAGTTAACTCATTCTTCATATGTCATGTACATTCATGTGTCAGGAATGAGATAGGCCTTTGTGAAAACTTAACAATGAAGAATCAGATCAACATTTTGAGAGGAACTGAGTTTAAGTTTCTATGTACATAGAAGCAAAGAGACACTCTTTTATCATAGCTGCACCTATATGGCTCTCCTGCGTATTTGGGATGTAAATTGCATGTGTCTACTTGAGTTAATAGCTTCAGGGAGCCAGAACTCTTTGATGATGTTTTATGCTAAATAAATGGCCAGAGCAAAAAGAGGTGTGTCTAGGAATATAAGACATGATAATTATAAAGCACTTAAAATACTATCTGAAAAATGCTACCATTATATACCAACTAATGCTGACAACTCAGATAAGGCTCAGTTTTATAAAGGCCCAAATTAAGTAGCATGAAAATTTGAGGTAGGAAAAGAAAAAGGAGGAGAAAAGAAAAAAAAAAATCTTTGCATGCTTTTAAAATGGTCAAAGTGATAATTAAGCAGGAGAAATTAAAGGGTGTTGTGTTATTAAAAATACAATAAAAGCTTTAATATAGCATATTTTACTGCTAAAGTTTTCACAATGCTGATCAAGGGAATTACTAATCTTTCTAAAATCAGAGCCATGCATTACACAGAAAGAAAATTTAACAGATAGAAAATAAAAGAGAGCAGAAAAGAACTATTCCAAGGTCCTAATATTCTTTCTTATATGACATAGCTAAGAACTGAGCACACAAGTACTAACTCCAATATAAAAAGTATTCTGATAACACTTAAGATTACTCAAGTAAGCTTCTTAATAATTCAACAGTAGACATGCATTTTCATCTGAATTTCTATTACCAAAGATAAACTAACTTGAATTTACTAAATATTCAGAAGAAGTTTAGAATCTAAACTAAATATTTTGGATTTCTATACATTTTTAAACAACAGCAATAGTCTAAGTATTTTCTATTTTCTTCCATATTATAGGAGCAACTGTAGGCTGCTCAGAGAAGGCTTTGTCACATGAATATTTTAGCACCAACCACCATTTATTTCTCATTTTAGGAACTACATATGCTGTTTAAACACAGGCAGGCCTACAGGAGGGATGGGTTGCATTAGCAGGGTTCTCAGAGACCTAAAATCCTTTCCCACTTTTGAAATCTCTTTTCCCAGGAAACTGGGAGACTAATTCCTTTCCATCACACTTTATTTTTATTTTAAATAATCTTACTAAGGCCTAGAAAAGTAAGCATAAAATATTACAGTGAACTTTAAAAGGTAGAAAAAGAGAGAGAAAATTAGCATTTAGGGTCAATTAGCAACTTTTTAGTAATACACTTTATAGGAATTTTGTCTAGAAAGAGATCATTATAAAAATGCTGTTGGAAAATCACTCTGCCTGCCCAAATAGGTGTTCTACCTTAAGACATTAGGAACAAAGAGTGCTTGGGCTGGGAGAAATCTCAGTCAGTAGATTCTTGTTTTATTTTACACATGAAAAGGCTGAAGCCCAAAGAGGTTAAATGACTTGCTAAAGTACCTGAAGGTAGATGGTCCAAAGCCAATCCTAGAAAAAGAAATTTACTGCAAATAGTACAACATTAAATTTTAAATTGCTACTGGATGAAATAAATCAAGGGAAAAACAATGTGGATTGACTACAGATGAGTATGTAGTTTATAAATTAACAATTTTTGATAGTCACATCACACCAGTAATCTCAAAGGGTATTATTTGACTTGATGCTTTTCCCAAGGCCTGTTGAGATCAATTGATGTGCTCTACACATAACATTCCACTGGAGACAACTTTCTGTGTGCTAATGTCTTGGAATGTACCTATATCAGAGAGTAGTTATGAAAAATCCCATGGGGGGGTGGCATACCCATGCTGATAACTCCCGAGAAGAAAGAGTTAAATGAAAAGCCCCACCTCCTTGTAAATAACCAAGAAAAGCCTTTTTAAAAGCAATACAAAATGTCACCACAGGCTGACGCTCTTTCTACAAGAATAATGAGTTTTTTTGCTACCTCGGATGCTGAGCACACATTTTATTGCCTTTATCTGTGAATTTAGTGTTGGTGGTTGATACATACTCTCTCCCAGCTTTCAAAACAGGTAACATGGCAGGCCCAACATTTATCAAGGACTACTGCAGCGACTACAGGCCTAAAGACGCACAGGAGCAGTTTCAAAAACTCGAGTTTTGTCCTCTAGGACTGGACATATACTATTAAAACTGCTCCGGAAACCAAGGGAGGCTGCGGAGAAAGTCAGGGTGGGTGAAGCCAGCCTTTGGCATCCCTCTCCCAACCTGCTTAGCTTTGCAGAGGGTTGGGAAGGAGGAGGCGCACGTCCAGGACTTGCTCTCTAGAGTGGAGACACAGCACCTTGGTGCCCAAATACTTCCTTTTAAAACACAGTGACACCACATCAAGAAGTTCGCGCAATTCCGGCCCAATAATTCAAGGAAACCTGTGCACCTGAGGGTCTGTGGCATCAGAGCCCCAGATCTGCAGTGGATGGCGACTGGGCGAGAGCGCTCCCTGCTCGCCCAAAGCACGCAGCAGAGCGCTCGCAAGACTTTCCAGCCAGCGGCGCCCAAAGAAGCACAGCGAAAAAGGTCTGAGAGAGGAACCTCTCCCCTTCTGGCAGTTACCTGCGAGAAAAAACCTGTTCTCTGACGTGGCCAACTGAAAATAAATTCCAGCGCGACCACAGAAAAAAAGGAAACTGGGTGTGTGCGTGTGGTCCGGAGGCGGGGATGTAGGTGATCTCAAAAAGGGTTAAACTGAACGCCCGTCTATGGGCATGTGGGTCTTTCACATTTACATGCTACATCCTTCTCCTTCTCCCTTCTTGACTCTCCCGTCAGCTCCAGTGTCCTTCCTTCCCCCACCGGACACTGTAATGTGAAAAAAAGTGAAATTCACAGTGCCAGACCCAAGAGGGTCTCCATTTCCACTTCCCCAGCGTTTATACCCGGCCCCGCCGCCTGCTTTAACTCGGTTCAACTCTGATTTCATAGTCCTCGCCTCAGAGCTGGCGATTTGTCACAGACTACGTCTTTCTCAGCCTCAGAAACAGCAGGTGAACTCCTTTCTTCGTCCAGAAATTTAACTTTAATAAAGAGATCTGAACAGGGCACCTAACCGCCCCCCCCCCCCGCACACCAACACACACACACACACACACACACACACACACACACACACACACACACACAGGCACCGCCAGGACAGCAGAAGCAGCACTAACACTTCCGATCTCTCCCTCAGGCTCTAGTCCCCAGCCTTACTTTCTCTGCTTTCCTGTGAGAGAATCAAAGGTTTTGAAATCTCTTCTGTGGCCTGAGCTTGCCAACACCTGAAGAGATGTGTAGCAATAAGGGAAGTGAGGGTTTTTTTTTTTTTTCTTTCTTTGATAAAAGCTAAATAAAAGGGAAAGAACAAACGCAAGCCAAAACAACAGGACATAATTTAAGTGGCAACTATCTTGGAAGGGATGGGAATCAAAACTTCAAAGGATAAAAATCCCCAAGTTCAGCGAGGAAATAAACCTGATGCTCTGTCAAGTGACTGAGAGCGCTCTCCACGCGGGGTTGGAACTAACTCCTCTCAGCCGGCTGGCGGCCCTGGGGATACTAGAGCCAGGGCAGGTCCCCAGGGCATGCGAAGGGATTCCCCAAGACACATTTTAGGAGGTGGGATTTTTGCCTCTTCTTCTAAGGCTCAGTATAGAACTGAGAACTGAGACGTCATTCCAGGTCCTGAAAATGCACAAGCCCGGCACTAAGATCTCACAAACCTGGCTGCTAATTCGAATTCTGGCTGCGTTATTTGCCTGATCACCCCTACACTCACCACCTACCTAAACAATGAAAACAAGATTTGAGCGTTATTATTGTTTTTTTTTTCAGAAGACTATTAAAGTCCTTTCTCCTTTATCCCTCCTATCCTTTCTTCACTTCATAACAAGGCGAACTTATTAGGGGATTTATCACCGAAAAGTGCGGACAGTTATTTTAGCCGAGAGCTAAGCGAAAGGAAAACTGCCCGGGGCACAGTGACGTGGACTTTGATACCTAGAGACTGGAGGGATTCTCAGAGGGCTGGAGCCCGAGCCCGCCACCTAGCACGGAGCGGGGGAGAAGACAAGAGAGAGTAGGACAAATTTTGCCTGCGGGCTCCTGCAGCCCCAACCCCAGCCTCACCCAAAGTTCCCGGAGATTTACCCAGTACCCCCGTTCTCTGCCCAAACTTGAGCCAACCAAATGGAGCCCAAAACGAGTAACACAGGTGACTGAGCCCAGGGCCAGATCTGTGCTCAGTCTGCCGTCCGCTTACCTTACCCACTCGGCGGGGCGCACAGCCAGAGGGAAGCGAAGCCGGGGTAGGGACCTACGAAACTGCCCCTGTCCCTGCTCTCTACCCGGCTGCTCCAAGGCCCTTGCTCACCTGGTCTGAGGATCGCGGCGGAGATCAAGAGGCAGAAAATCAGACGGCAGGAAGGGGACGCCTTGGATGCCATATTCCTCCTCCTTCTCGAGGGCCACAGTCAGAGTCCACGCCGCAGGAGGGGGCGTCGTCCCGGGCCCCACGGTGCCCGTGCGCTCCTGGTTCCCGACGCAAGGGGCAGTCGCTTCTCCCAGACACGCTGTCCCCTGGGCTGTGGCGCTGCACCTTCGGGTCTCTGCCACACGCAACTTTCCACCCCGCAACACCGGCAACTCCTCTGCCCTCCCCCTCCACACCCGTCCCCGACCGGTTGTGCTGCTCCTCCAAGGACCCGCGACCCTCGCTTCTCAGAAGACACTAGAGTAGTACAGAGAGATATACGTGGTTCTTTTTGGCTGGTATCTTCAATTAGTTTTCTTCTCTAAAGATAATAATAATAATGGTAGTTGCAGGGTGTATTAAGAAGCTCTGTGCTAAGAAGGAATTGCGAGGACAGCGACGGGGGTGTGCAGGTGGGGGGGCGGCGGGTCTCCTCAGGTGGCAGCAGTGGCAGCAGCGAACCCCGCGGCAGCAGTGGCAGCGACGGCGGCAGCGGTCTCCAGGCTGCTCCGAGCGGAGGGACTGGAAGGCGTGTGTAAGCTGCTTCTCTCCACCTCCCTCCCGCCTCTTCTCTCTCTCCTCCCCCTTCCCCGCTCCCCTCCACGCAGAGCCAAGCAGGTGGTTAGAGCGCGGATCCGCAGCCTAGAGGCGCTGCAGGACCGAGTGCGAGACTGAGCCCTGCGCGGGGACTGTGGTGGTGGTGGTGGGGGGGGGGGGGAGAGCTAGCTCCAGCCTTGGAGCCCGGATGGGCGGGGCTTCCTCTGGACTCCGCCCCCAAGGACACACCGGCCAATAAGGATCTGGCCTGGTTACCGCGCGCGGACGGGTGAGTCCCGGGGCCTGGCACAGCCCGCGAGTTATCAGTGCTTGGGTGGTGGGGCCTCTGGCTTCCCGCTTCCCAACCTGCCTCGTCCCGCGGTTCACAGAGCCAGATTGCTCTCCTCTTGCTCGAGACTCTCATTTCCCTGGCTCATTGCTCAGGGATTTTTTTTTCCCACCCGCGGTGACGTTGCGGTACTCCTGTTCCATAGAGTAGTGGGGCGGGACTGTGGGGGAAGAGGAGCGCACCTAGGGGGAAGAAGGAAAGGAGGCGGTAAAGGTGGAAATTCTCCTGGGAGTTAGCAGAAACAGCTACTGGTTGGTCCGGGACAACACTCATTCATAACCGATTCCTTCCTTCCTTTTCTTTCCCCCTCCCTCCCCCACCCCCGTCCCCAGTCCACTCCCCCGGCTCGCGCACACCTTCTTTTAAAGGCAAACTGCTTGGGTCGACTGTCCAGGACCAAATAGAGAGAAAATATTTGCTTGATACTGAGGGAAATTACATCAGGAATTCCTAGACCGTGCTTTGTCATAAGGATTTTCCCAATGTCTATAAAAGCCAGAGCGTGTGTCGCTTTTATTTTGAATTAAGCGACGATTTTAAGTTACAAGACAGAAAATCCTTCAGTAACAAGCCAAACTCCTGGTCTGTTCTAGCAAGTCAGGCACCCCAACAGATGGACACGCTTCTCAAGCCATTTCTAAAGATTGAATCACCCCCCAGGCGAAACACTGGGAAGCTGTCTTGGTTTCAGATCAGGCAGAGAGCATGAAGGAATATTTTCCTCCAGAACGCTGGGGTGGAGCTGTTGGAGCCTTGAGTGGCTCTAAATCAGAAATGCAGGATCACAACTCTTATCCCTGAAGCATAATATAATCCAGGTCCCTGAACCACTTGGCCGAGGCATTAAATAGCCTTTCCCTGCATCACAGGGTCACCCTTGTGTGAGGCTAGTCTCCAGAGGAGAATGCTAACTAGTAATCATCACATACTGCTCTTTCTTTAAAGGGCTGAGACTCACCAGATGTATAGTGGAAGAGGATAAGCAAGAGAAATCTAAGGAAACAAGAATGCATTAGCAGGTGCGCATGAACACACACACACACACACACACACACACACACACACACTGAATTCTTTATCTTTTCTCAGTTGAAACCATGAAGTTAAACTCCATCTTTAGCTGTGACTTTTTTTTTCAAAAGCCTGTCTGTCTTGTTTTCCTAATTCTCCCTACAGTAACCTAGATAGAGTTCTTGTATTTTTCCCTCTCAAAATAAGTAGTTTCTCCCACTTGGTTTTAACATTAACATTTCATTTGCATCTTATGAATCAACCCTAGGGCTAGTGCTAGGACCTCACAAATGCCATTTAACTGTGTTCCTTAAGCTAAGCTTGGCTTAACTTCGAACATGCCCAAGGGATCTATAGGATTTCTTTAGAGAATTGTTTTTCTTTTAACTACAGCTCTAAATAGTGTATTTTAGAACAAATCACCCTAACTATATCTTTAACCTGGATCCTAGCACTCTCTACAGAACTTCTTTTATTTTGGAGTAGGAGTTACTATAGTCATTAAAAAGCAGATATGCAAAAAGCTGTCTGATTTAGGTTCTGACAGAAAATGAAAGATCATGGTCAAGTCACTTATTTGCTCTAA
Source organism: Graphiurus murinus (assembly GCA_004027655.1). Taxonomy (NCBI): domain Eukaryota; kingdom Metazoa; phylum Chordata; class Mammalia; order Rodentia; family Gliridae; genus Graphiurus; species Graphiurus murinus. The sequence goes on along the minus strand of PVLC010001539.1, from coordinate 33,807 downwards.
GACTCAGTCTCCTCACTTGTAAAAAGTGATAACAATAGTTCTAGCCTAGTTGGACTGCTGGGAAGATTAAATGAGATCACACAGATAACTGGCTGGATATAGAAGAAGGAATTTGGGCATTGAGAGTAGACAGAGCCTTTGTACAATCTTTTGTCTGCACTTATTCGGTGAGTGTCCTTGAGAAAAAATCAGTCTCTCATAAAGTGTGATGTCATATTAGTCTATTACTTTCAGAGGTATGTACTTGAAATGGATCAAAAAGTTATATAAATTATGGATGCTGTATTCCTGTAATCATAGAATTTGAGAGGCTGAAATGGGAGGATCACAAGTTTGAGGCCAGCCTCAACAACTTTGGGAGACCCTCAGCAACTTAGTGAGAGACCCTGCCTCACAATAAAAACAGGGCTGGGGGTGTAGCTCAGAGGTAGAATGCCCCTGTGTTCAGTCCCCAGTACCAAAATAAATAAATAAATACATACATACATACATACATACATACATACATACATACATAAATATATAAATAAATAACTTATGGATACTAAACACACAAATATACACATGTAATTCTGGAAACAACTCACTATACATCCATGTTTGTGTTATATACACAAAAAATATAAATACATACGTAGATGTGGTTTATATTTGTATATACAGTCAGTTTGTATTTCCAAAATTCCTTTTAGAGAGGAACATATCCTAGTTCAGGAAAGTGCCTTGACAAGCCACTTGAAAAAAATAACTCCAAAGGCTCTTGTTCATATATAGCTAAGGAACCAGAAACAATGGTGCAACTGCTCTGTGTTAAGCTAAATAGTAAAAATTAAAACAGCTGCATATGTATCTCCCTCACTTGTGTTACAATGGAGAATACATAGTATTCCAGTGATATTTATCAAACAGTTTAGTCATGCATCAGAGCATCCTTTCAGTACTTCTTACTGCAAGAGGTAAAATGAATAATGCTTAGCTAGGGGGAAAGATATTTCATGGTACCTGGAACATGAGAAGAGCTTTGCATTTTAAATATAGAAGAATTCATCATCAGAGAAGTATGCTTAAAGCAGTGGCAGAGTACAAAGACAAGTTTCCTGCTTGGTTCTATTGAGGTAAAAATTCAAGACCCTATCCTAAGGCTCAGGCCAGGACCCTTTGCCCTGGATTAAAACATTAGTCCCATCAGTCTAGGACAACACAGCCAGATCAAGAATGTGGCATTTGAATGATGGAAGTGATTTTTTTCCTCTGATTAATCAAAAATATTTCTCACTGGAGATGAAACCTTATCAAAGATGGCATAGAGGCTAGATATACTTCTTACCACTGTATATCAGAGTGGTTTATGTCTCGTTCTACTTTTTAAACAAAACTGTACCAGTACCAAAACTGTACCAGTTTTGTTCAAAAAGAGTATGCAACAAATCCTATGCAATTCCCCCCAGCCTCCTTTTATCTAGCCATAGTTTACAAATAGAATGGATACTCCAAAAATCATTGTGAATGAATGATAACTGGTGAGAAAGAGGTCTTTATAGGAAGTAGAACCACAAATGAACTTAAAGTTACAAGGGGCAGTATTATGAGGTGGTGAAAGGGAGTTTCCATTGAGTCTTCAATGATTGGACTGGGCAGACTAAAGCTTAAAAAAGGGAAGAGAATGAGTCAAGTCCTTGACACCATCGTAAGTACTTTGAAATATAGTTTGAGTATCTGTAATTCAAAAATCCCAAATTCCAAATGCTTCAAATCTGAAACATTTTGAGTGCTCACATAACACCACGAATAGGAAATTTGATTTCTGATCTCAAGAAATGAGTCAAAGTCAGAACACAGATGCACTAAAAATATTGGATAAAATCACTTTCAGGCTAAGTCTATATGGTATAAATTAATTTCATGTTTAAACTTAGTTCTTTTCATTATTTCTCATTATATATGTGCAAATATTCTAATATCTCAAAATATCCAAAATCCAAACTACTACTAGTCCCAAGCATTTTGGATAAGAGATACTTAATCTGCTTAAAGGGAAGAAACAGTCTGCTGAAGGAGAAGAGTAGCAAAAAACTATTTATTATCAATGAAAATGAAACCAAAAGGCCCATGAAGAAAAGAAAAGTCAAATTAGCAAAGGTTCTAAGTGACCAGGCAAGGGCCTGGTCTAATAAGGTACTGATAGCAAAGATTGAAACACAGGGCCAAGTAGGATTCATATGAAGTCTAGGAAAATATAATGATTTTAAAGAGGCCTGGAGATTATATATGCATAAGGTAAAATTTTGTTTCCTTTCTGTATCCCAAGAATACAGAAGTTTCCCAAGAATACAGAAGTTTTATTAAGTAAATTAATTAGTTTTAAAAATCACCCCAGATATGGACTGGAGGACACACGAGTACCTGTCTTCTTAAGAACTAGCCCATTAAATCTTGTTTAATTTCATTTTTTAGTAGTAATATCAGACATCAAATTAACAAATTATAGCATCTCACATCCTCAATAATGCTAGCTAATAAAGGTATATTCCTGGAGCTCAGGAGGGTAAAAACTTTCAAAGTCTATGGTAAACATTAGGTTCTTATTTCAGACTGCAGAATGTTCACTGTCTGGATACAAAAGTACATGTATAGCTATTTCAGTCGAACTAAAAATCCACTTAGTCATTTTCCTTCCTGTCTCAGGCATGAGGAATGGAGAAAGAATCTAGCTAAGCTATTTGACTATGGAACTTGCACTATATAACGGAAGTAAAAATTCTCAGTGTGTTAGAAACCCATAATTTATAAGTGTTTTCAGTAGATGTGTACAGCTGAGTCAAAAAGTATACCAGTCTTGGATTACCCCCACAACTTGAGAGTTTCTCTTCAAAGGTCACTCTATGCTTTCAACTTTCAACTGAAGTAGGTAGTTTTGTTAGTTTTGTGAGGGGAGAGAAAATGACTCAGAGGGTGGTTATTCAAATGTTTGATGCTTTGAAAGAAATTTCAACTTAAAAATTTTCAAGAAGTTCCTTAAAATTATCTTTGTTTACTTTGTCCTTTCATACTAGCAATTTTTAGCTCCAATAAGTACCTTCAGGAATATAATGTAGGCAGCTAATGATTGTGAAATTATGAAAATAATTATACTTGATTTTCTTTTTTTTCTTTTTTTTTTTTTTTCCGGTACTGGGGATTGAACTCAGGGGCATTCTACCTCCAAGCTACACCCCCAGCCCTGTTTTTTTATTCTTTATTTTGAAACAGGGTCTCACTAAGTTGAGGAGTGACTCACTAGGTAGCTGAGGCTGGCCTCGAACCCGGATCCTCCGGTCTCAGCCTCCCGAATGCTGGGATTACAAGCGTGCGGCACCACGCCCGGCTTATACTTGATTTTCTAAAGCAAATAAATCACTATGGATATAATGGACGTCTAGAAAGTCATATTAAGTTCTAGACCCTGGTAGTACTATTTTCCCTTAAAATAAGTAAGATAGTTGGGTTTATAGGAAAAGTATTAAAAAACAATTCTTGGATAAACATGTAATTCTTAAAGAGCAGCAATTCTTTGTTATTAATTATGGCACTGAATCAAGGCTCATGGATCATATAATATATGCAAGAACCTTAGAATGTGAATGTTTGTTATATTACAAGTAATATAACCAAACAGTTTTCAACTTTTTTCTAACAGTAATCGTTTTTCTTCTATTATGGATTTACTCTGATGTACAGTCTCTGTTTTCTATTTCGCGTTTATTCCATCCATTCAAATCATTGTGGTTTGCCCATGATTCCTAAATATACCTGGCATACTCCCACTTCAGGGCCTTTGCATTCGCTGCTCCTACTCCTTGGAATTATTTACCTCCAGATCACACTGTAGAGCCCTCCAGCCCTACATTTAAAATATTTGCTCAAATGCTACCTTCTCATTAAGCCTTCCATGAACAACTATTTAAAATCGTAACCAATCCCTAGCCTCAATATTCTTTTTCTCCCTTTCCTGCTTCATTTTTCTCCAGAGCATCTATCACCATATGGCAGAATACATAATTATCTTGTATGTTTTAATTATTTTCCATCTTTTACTAGAATGAAAGCTCAATGAAGGCAGAGACTACTGACTTTTATTTTCTATGTCTAAAGGAGATAACACATATTAGGCACATGATATTATTTAATTTCTCACAAGTGTATGAATGAATAAATATATTCACCTGCACCTGAATGAATAAATACATTATTATGCAAAACAATTAGCACCTTGATAAAGGTGGATCTGTTTTTGCTGGGTTTTAACAAGAAGCCTGAGGCTTCACTTCTTTTTGTGGATACTGTAAGGCTTTCCAGCATAGTGGTAAACACACAGCAACTTGGAAGGCTGAGGCTGAGGCTGAGGCAGGAAGATGGCAAGTTTGAAGCCAGCCTGGGCAACTTATTGAGACCCTGTCTCAAAATAAAAAAATAAAATAAAAGAGGTCTAGGGATATATCTCAGTGATAGAGCACCATCTAGGTTCTATTCCCAAGATGGAAGGAAGGAAGGAAGGAAAGAAGGAAGCGATAGACTACATATCCCATAGAATAGATGAAGTAACAGAGGACTCCAGAGCAAAAAAAAAAAAAAAAAAAAAAAAAAAAAAAAAAAAAAAAAAAAAAAAAAAAAAAAAAAAAGGAAAAAGAAAAAGAACTTTACCAAAATCCACAAAGCTTTGGGTATCATTCTTGTTTAAATGCAAATGTACCTCTTTCAAGTAGAACAAATATACAAGACACCCTGTAACTTTTAAGTCAAATTCTAAGGATAATAAAATATCTGGATGCATATCAGACAGCATTAATCAACTTCAAATATAGTGCATTTATCCAAACTCTTTGAGAGCAAACATTCTGAATAATGTTCTGTATAACATTTCACTAAGGCAAGATTATGGATGCAATACCAATATTGCAAAGTCTACAGACTTAGTTCAGTATTAAAGATTTTAAGCCTCAATGTTCTTTATACTTTGTTCTTTGCCGAGTGAATTTGGCGAACTTATAATTCTAAGCAATGTATTCCACAAACATAGATGATTCATAACCTATTCATCTAACAGTGCTATAAGACAAATATTTAATTTAATTTAATGTCCGGCATTTTAACATTATGTGGAGGTGTTTAATGTGTTTACTTTTCTTTGTAAGGGCAAGAAATTCACTTAATAATTGCACCTCAAGGTGAAGAGCTTGTGAGGAAAATGTAATACATACTAAAACAGTTTTATAAGCCAACACATATAAAGATTTATAAACATATATATATATATATATACTCTCATTGAAATTAACAGAATCTGGTATGAGTTCTAGCTAGCAGGGAGGTAGATTAAATTATTTTTTACCACAATTTCTGGTTTAAAATTTTGTTAAAATTAGTTAATCGACATACTTGTTAAGGAAAATGATTTGTCTTGTTATAGAGAATGGCATCCAAATTATAAAGTGAAACATTCTGTCCAAGAGTAGTTAATAGAATCAATTAGAAAAGAGTCTCCAAAGAGTTCTCAAATAATACCCAAATAAATTTCTAGACTCAAGGACATTTCAAAAGAGTCTTGCTCCAGGGTTATTCCATGGATTTTTCAAAGCTGAGACAAATATTTTGTCCAGGATTCAGTGAACACTGGATTTAGTCTATCAAGACAAAGGGGTGCCAAAGCAGCTTGAGAAGTGGAGATCCTTCAACAGGGATCACATCTTTCAGCCTAACTGAACAGGGGGCCCTTAGTTACTCCATCTATTTCCCACACTAAAAATTGAGTTATCTTCTGTTCCCATTTCTTCCCTTCTTATTACCTCCAGCTTCTGCGCTATTCCCAGAAGAACTAAAAAATCTCCCTAGTTACTCTATCTTGAGGAGGCTATTCCCATTCATAACAATTCCTGCTATTGAATTTAAGATAAAAAGAATTTATTCCTGTGCTAATTTGTCCTTCCAGTTTGAAATGATCAGCATCTCTTTTCTCCTTTCTTTTCCTTTCAACTTAATATCTTGTCTTTTGCCTGTTCTGCGAAGCCTTAGTGTGTTCGGTTAAATAACAAAGCCATGGTAATTTATGAATAAAAGGATGAGGAATAAGTGTATTGTGGTCTGTATGCCAATGAAAGAAAAAGATATCCAAAGAGACATGAGTCATAGATCAGAGAAACAAAATAGAATAAATTAGCATATTTTAGACTATAGGCCAAGAAAGAAGTATAGTTCTCAGTATTTCCCCATTCAATTTCCCCTGGATTTTATTTTTTTTTAATTAGGGAGATATTATTTCTATAATCCTAGCCAGCTAAAATACAAGGTGTTTCTTACTATGATTTTGATAATGGTGAAGACACTTTTAGCTGAAAATAACAAAAACCTAATTCCAACCTGCTTAACAGAAAGAAGAAGAGAGGGTAACTTGCTGGTTTCAAAGATTTGAAATTCCAAAATAATGTATATGTTTAAGCATAGCAGGACCCAGGCATTTGAACAAAGGCTTCACAATTCTTTGTTCTTAGCAGCACATGGCTTTGTTCATCTTTGATTATTTTCTCAGTTTCCTCTGTTGCAGTGCAGCTTCCTCTATACTGAAAAGACAGTTACCTGTCTTTTCAGATTTGAGCCTATATCTACAGAAATTGAAATCCAGGGAGAGACTCTCTTTCATGAAAAAGGTTCAAATGCCTCTGCCTATGTCTTGAGCAATTTACCATGAACATGAGGATCCCATATCATAATTGGCTAGGCAAGTTTATGCCCACTGCTGCAGCCAGGAAATGGGTGAGCATCATGTTTGATATTAGTACTTCAGAGTCACAGGGATGGGCTGCCATTTACCAAGGAACAGATAAAAATGACAGACATCAAATCCATTTTCCTTATATTATTTTTGTTGATTTTGGACAAATATGCATTTCCATCCAGATTGCGGAAATCAGAACCTTTGGATTAGGAGTGGGAAAAATAAATATAAATATTTTGCAACTGGGAATCCTAATTTTATTTTAATCTTTTCCTCTTTTAAAGATTTATATTATTGGCTCAGAGGAAAAGCAAGCATTATTTGCAGGTACCAGCTAAAATATCTTTTTCTCCTCACTATCCTATGCAGTATTTTATTACGTGGAGAATAAGGGAGCCATTGTTACTGTTTTATACTTGAAGATACGTGAGATAAAGTGACAAAATAAATATTTTGAGGTATTTGCAGATGTAGCTGTTTCCCGTGGATACAAGGTCAATATAAGGTATACACAGACAGTCTGATACAACAAGCAGGTTTTGAAGGTGAGTATTAAGTATCTCTTCAACTTTATTTGCTCTATTTTTACTAAGGCTCATTTTTCATCAATATATCACATCTATCAGTCTGCTATTGTCCTTGCCATAAGGAATGAGAAAAGTAGAAAAATAGCCAGAAATTCATTTATGGGCTAATTTTTTTTTTATCTAGCCTTGATTCTAGTCTTTTAAATATTTCTCTGTTTTAGCAATCATTAGACAAGTGCCTGGCAAAATTTTCAGATAGAATAAGTCAGTTTTTAGGTTTCTTTTTTATTTAAAAAAAATTGTCAGTCCTTAAGAATGCGGGATTTTAAGGAAATACCTGCCTACTTAATCCTAAAATCAATCTTTCCACTTGTACTAACCAGAATTAGCTCAATCTATCTGTCTTCTTTGAATATAACTAAGGTTTCTAGCATTCACTCAATACCCCGCTTCTCAAAAAATAAGAACAATTCTCTCTCACAGTACCTCTAAAATATTGTTCAGGTGTCTCTTCCTCCGTGTACAGGTGTGCTTTGGAGGCTCTGCAGAGCTGATTGTACACATCTCTTCTAAGTGTTGCCTCTAGTGATATCATGTTAGCATCTGAAAATCTACAATTGTGTTATTATTTCTGACCTATAGGAGTCATAATTTGCAAATATGACAAATCAAAAGGCCTTTGTTTGCCTATTTAGAGTTGATTCCATGGAACTGACTTAAGTTTTTGTACTAGTCAGTAATACACAGTGCTTAGAAACCTGAGTTTGGTTTCAGATAAACTAGTGCTTAAGTTTTGGCTTATCCATTTAGACTTTGTGTGACACTGAGCAAGTTACTTTACCTCTCCAAGTCAGTTTTCTTCAGTAACATAATACATTTAGCCCGCCTATAATCCTAATACTTGGGAAGCTGAAACAAGAGGATCTCATGTTTGAGTCCAGCTTTAAGCAACTTAGAGACCCTGTTAAATAAAAAAAAATAAAAATAATAAAAGGCTAAAAGTGTATGTAAGAGGTAGAATGCCCCTAAGTTCAATAATCAGTTCTATCTATCTATCTATCTATCTATCTATCTATCTATCATACACACACACACACACACACACACACACACACACACACACACATACGTGTGTGTGTTTGTACAGCCTCTGCTACAGGAAAATGTTGAATAATACTAGTTGTTTCTCTATATCTATACCATATAAAGTTGTGATTTTCTGGTTACATGTTGCCTATGTTACTGATGTCATTTGTGTTTTGCACTTTCTTTCACCATAAAACTCCCAGCTCTTAGAAAAGGTCATCATAATGTCTTGCTTAATGTGTTTGGGAGACAGTAAAGCTGCACTAAATGCTGCTCTAGGGCATTTTAGTGAGTAGGTAGTCAGACATCAGGAATGTCCATCCTGTGATGTTGAAATGCATTTAACAGAGGATGAAAGCAACAAACACTGGTGAAAAGATCACTATACTGTGAGTAAGAGTTTCCAACACATAGCATATAAAAACTGCATGGATTCTGGGATCAGATAACTCTAGTTTTGAATTCCAGTTCTGTTCTGTCACTAGTGATTGTGCATACTTCACCAAGTCACTACCTTCAGCTTCCTCATTTGTTGGATATAGTTAAGAGTAGCTTTGTATTTGCCCTGAAACATTGTTACAAGGGTCAAATGTGAAGTGTTTGTAGAGTAGTCTCTGGATAAAAGGTGACAGCTATTTCTCTTCTACTTTTAATTGCATGAATTTACTCTTCCTAAGCTCCATAGACTTCAACAATATCTATAAAGAGGGATAATTTGTTTTTCTTAAGAGGACTTTTCAATCGAAATTAAATTCTTTGGGCCTATAGCAGTTTATTCTAGAAAGAGGTAGAAATCATTATGCTAATACTATTTGGAGAACAAAATCCCACATTTCCATCTCGTTACTTCTAACCCAGGCCTTCATTATTTCTCATGTCTCTACAATAGGTTCACAAAAGAGACCATGTTCTTAGTATCTGACTCTTCTTTTCATTCCCCAGACTTCTGGTTTTCTTAAGACAGACAGATAGACACACACACACACACACACACACACACACACACACACATTTAAAATATCTACAGAAGTTATTTTATGTTTGCAATGAAAACTATAATTACTAGCAAGAGCTCTGAAGTACTTAACATTCTTGCATCTGATTTTATATTTGCCCCACTTTGACTTCATATCACAACGTTCTCCTCTGAACTTCATGCTTCACTCACTGTTTCCTAAACATACCCTGGCAGCCTTTCTCAAAGGTGCCACTACATAGATGGTTCCCTCAGCCTGAAATGTGCCTCCCACTCCCACCCTTTTGTTTGCTCAGAGTACTCCTACTCATATTTCAAGACCCACTGCACATGTCAGTTTTTCTCTTAAGCCTTTTCTGATTACCCCCAGGCAGTGTTAGTCACTGCTGCCTCTGTATTTCTACAGCTCTAGCTCTTACCTCTTTGATATATTTATCTGTTTACAAGTCTGACTCTTCCCCTAAAACAGTGACTCCTTAGAAGAGATGCGCCACAAGTCTGGAGTCAGACTGTCTGGCTTACAAACACCTGGATCAACACACTTTAGATGTATGAGTTTAAGGAAGCTTCACAATGTCTTTAATCCCCGGTGTTCTCACCTATAAAATGGAGCTAATATACTACTGATCTCACAGGATCCTTATAATACTTAAGTGGCAAAGCACATGTTAAGCTCCTACCCCAGTGCTTGGCACATATTAAGGACTCAATGGTATTATTGGAAATGATGATATGATGATGATGATGATGATGATGATGATGATGATGGTGACTATGAGTAGTATAGTAGGGAGAGAAGAAAATATGATGTAAAAGAAACCTCATTTATAGTTTGGCCCCTAGACCTCTTCCCAGTATCTGGCACCTAAAAAGTACTCAATACCTGGTGTTGAATGAAATTCTCGTGAAATGAATGTGACCTTACAACAAAGCCAGCTCTTTTTCCATATTCCAGTCAATCTTGTTGGATTAACTTTTGGGATGCCAGAAATTAAAGTGCTGATATGGCAGAGAAAGTAGGTAAGCAAAAGGAGGGAAAGGTAGAAAGAATGACAAGAACTGTATTGGGGTGCAAAACATAAGTCAATTTTCCTTCCTTCGCAGCTTTAAGCATTTTCATTGTTTTTATTACGAGGAATTGAGACAGGCTTTTAAAAAGGAACAAAGATGTAGGGATTCCAGGTCTTGAGAGTGGCCCTACTGTAGCACCAGCTTAGGGTCTAAGGGCAGTCAAAGCAAAACTTCTTTGATGTCCTCTGATAGCCTGCAGGCAAAACAGCAACTCAGCAAGGGTTTGGAATGCAAAAGAGATGGAATGAAAATGTGTGTTGTTGTTCAGAAGGGCAAGGCAGAAAAAGGTTCTGACTCTACCTATTAAGAAAAATCCAGGACTAGAAATGATGAAAACATTGGGAGTAGAACCATACTCTTAAGAAGTTTAGTCAGATGAAATCTGAAACATAGTATATAAAATCTAAGATGAATTCTGAGTTGATTCAAAGACCAAAGGAAAATGAGGGCAGGGATGTGATGGGAGTGGTGTACTCAAGGAGGAACAGGGGAGATGAAGGCAAGTGCTGCTGAGTTTATTTCAAAGAAGAAGAAAAAAATTTTCTTGTTTTAAATTAAATAATGGATGTTCTTCCATCCTGAATCTTGGCAGATTCCCTTTTGAGCTTGGCAGAAGGAAGAAAAACAAAAACAAATACAGAAATAAGAAAAGGGATTTACTTCCCTCCTTTTTCCTCCTCCCTTTCTCTAATAGAGTCCTTCCTTCAGACCCAGAACCCATAGAAGAAGCTTGTTTCTGTTTTTCTTTGCTATCCAAAGACAGGAATTCTTCATGGTTCCAAACAACTTGAGATATGGTCCATTCTCTAGGTCAGAGCTACCTTTGATCCACTGACCACAGAGTCTAGCAAGCTGACCCAATCCTCCCTCTTGTTTTCTTACCTTCCCTTCTCTTGAGTCCCTCTACTCCTCTCCCTGCCAATCAGTCATTTGCTCTCTAGTACAGCTCAGAATCCAGCAGCAAGAGGTCTTCTCATACTGCTGAGGAATTGGCAGGCTCTCAAAGGGTACCTCTACTCCTCCTCTTCAAGAACTTACCATCTCCACGAACAGAATGATTTTGATGACCAAGGACCAGAATCCTACACCCACACAGTGTGCTGCCCTACACTGGCTGTAGAGGCTGGAGAGTCACCAGCCCTGGGGATTAACCATGAGTCCTGTCTCCTGCAGAAGCTATCATCTTGGTCATAGTTTGTCCCTCCAAATCATCCTGGGATTCTGTTCCCCAGGGTAAAAGGCTAAAGCCTAGTTTGCTGATCACAAGCCCTTGACTCATCATTTTGGAGAAGTGGAAGGACTAATTTAAATAGACAAGTATCACAGATAAGTTAAAGTAAGCAAGTACAGGCCTATGTCTACCATTATTACTGGATAAAATTTTAAAGTGTTCTCAGATCTGTGCCAGGGAAGGATCCTGATTGTTTTGTTTCTCTGGGTCACAAAACACCTTTTCTTAAAAAATGCCACTATATTATAAATAATGTTTTCTAGAAATGATGATTGCTTTTAAATTAACATCTTAATATATTAAAACAAAAACCACTATTTTAATTGAAATGAATTCTCAGTAACCAAGAATGTGGAATTCCTTGAAGGCTACTATTTGAACTGCTCCTCTAGAAATCAGAAACGAATTGTGGAATACATGACAGTACAACTGAGTTGATTGTGCAAAATGAGAGACCTGCTCACGTATCAGAGCTTCTTGGGGACTGTTTTTCATTTAGGTGAGAAAGCTGGTCTTGGCATAATTGATACATAGAACATTATTGAGTTGATGTGGGAAACAAAATCATAAGAAATCCTTGTACAATATCTGAAAGGCAGCATTTAATTCTCTGTCACTCAAGAAAAAAAGAAGCAGTTCAGCTTTCAGAATGTATCCACATTATACATTTGGCCAATAAAATATAATCCTCATTCAAGCTATTAGAGGAGAGCTTTGGGTGGCAGTTGGGATTTCTAGCTTGGTTAAAGCAAATAAAATACTGTAGAAGAAATGAAATCAAACTTGTTGAAACTTGGATTTGCAGAAATATAAGGCAGCTTGGAGGAAATGAATTCAGGTGGAAAATGACCTTTTTATTATGTTCAGGAAGGCATTAGAATGTCAGGAGAATTGCTAGAAAGGAGATTTATTACCATAAGCACAGTTGACAAGTTCCATTTTGTTGAGTCTTGGATGGAGGGAAGAAACCAGCATTTTGGGAGGTGATTAAAAGAACCTCACAATGTCTTCTCCTGAAAGGAGAAGGAACCTGTTGCCCCAGGTCTATTTAGAGGCTCCTTGAAGCATCCCCGGCCTTGTTCTTAAATTTCTACTAAACACATACTTACTCCTTTTCAGAATAGTTGTACTAGTGGGTTGTATAAGACATGAAAGGACTGGACCTATTGTGTGTGCATCCTTCTTAGTCCCACTAGAAAACTTCTCTACTTTTCTCTCTCTCTCTCTCTCTTGCTCTCTCTCAAAACTTATTTATCTATATCTATCTATCTATCTATCTATCTATCTATCTATCTATCTATCTATCTATCTGACACACACATATTTATAGTGTGTATGCATTTATATGTATAGAAATACATATATATATACATACATGTAGAAATATACACACAATTATATATAATTTCCAAAGGAAAAAAAGGTATTTTCAAAAAGATGATAATCATTTATAGTAAAATAAAATTGCATGTATATATTGTTTTCCAGTTTGAAGGCCACATTCAAGTTCAAGGTTCCTTTAAAACACACACCACCTTGTGTGGTCAAGAGGACTAACATTAGTATTACCATTTTAAAGATGAGGAAATGAAGATAAAAGAAGGGAAGTGATTTGCCCAATGCCTTTTTCACATTGCCATAAGACCTTTCACAGTACTTGTGATTCATAAGCATCAAGTAAACATGGGCCTGAACACATCCTTTTTTTTTTTTTCGTGACCAGTTCCCCTCTCTCTATTTTAGTTTTATTACATAGTTGATATCCTAAAAGGTTACAACAACTGTCCATATATACTCATATTCTATTCTTTCTTTTTTTCCCTCCTTATCTTTCTTATATAATTAACATATTTAGAATTTGCATATTCTTTTTTTTTCTTTTTTGTCTATTCTCTACCATTGAGAATACAGTCAATGAATGAAAGGAGTTATTTTTGGAGAGTGGTAGAACATTCATTTTCTTGCTATATCTCCAGTCTTTAATAATGTGCCTAGCAAATAGTGTAACACAGTAAATATTTGGTAAATAAATGTATGTATGAATGAATGCTTAAAAGTTGTTCATTTTGGTCTAATTAATATTTCTCTAGTCACTGCTTTTTTATAAAAGAGGGGTGTTATTAAATTATTTATGATAAAAATAATGAAAGTAAGGTCATCACAAAAGTCCTTTAACACTTGATGGGGAGATGTTATTTCTTCCATGTCTCCTTTAATTCTTTCTGTATAGTAGCAAAAAGCAGTATTTGGAACCTTACTTTACATCACCAAGTGGCTCTGCTAAGACAGGGACAATTTTTGTATGTTTTTGTCTCTGCTACTTCCTGTTCCCTCATCACCTCTTTCTCCTGTGTGCATAACTTTCAGAAAATGTCATTTGCCTACAACCTGTCAGGAATGTATTTTTCCTGGACCAATGCCCTGCACTTAAGATCTTTCCAGACTTTTTCCTTCCTCATTACATTTTATCTACCCCTTTTCCATTCCCTCTGGTATCTGATTTCCAGACTATTTTATGCTTCCAAAATTTATATATATATATATCTTACTGTATATATATCACATATATATGTCTTATTATATATATTATTAAAGGTATATAAAGATATACCTTTAATTTGTTATAATCAAGTGGATAGCCACATAGTATAGCTCTTCTTCCAGTGTAGCAAATGTTTGTAGCATTGACAAGTGAGAAATGGTATGGGTGAGAACCCAGTCTGTGGACACAAGATAAATGCACTGTCTGTCTTTACATATTGTGTGACTTTGAGCAAATTACTTAACCTCTCTAAGCATCAGACCCTTCGTTACAGAATGATGACAAAATCATTCCTATCTCCTAGGGCCACTGTGAGGATTAAGTGGAAAAATGCAGACAAAGCACATTGAATAATTCCTTGCCAGTAGTAAGCACTAATAGATATTAGCTATTACTGGTAACATCCCTGATGAATGATCTCTCAGATTCCATTTCAGTGCCATCAGTACTGGAAGAGGAGACTACTGCATTCTTTAGTCCATCAGGTCTTTTTGAAGATGCATTGTCCATCTGCTATAGGGTCTTTTGTAATTAGTCAGAACCTACTCTATAATAATGTTCATCAATTGATCCCTGATGTTTGCTAGGAATGAAATAGATTAATGTATATGTATATTTATAATTTTTGCAATATTTAAATTTTTAAACACAATTATTGCTGCCTATCTAGATATTTTCCATTTCAACCTAAGATTTCCCAATTTCTTTTATTGATATTTATCTATCATGATTCCCCATCTTGTCACCAATCTGAAGTCTTTCCTTGTGATGAAGTCTCACTTACCCATGTGCCTCTTTAAGGGCAGAAACAGGATAAGTTGAAATAACCTAATTGTTGTCTAATGAGTGCAAGCTATAGAGGAGATATTATCTCCTATGATCTGCACATTCTATTCTTAATGGAAGCTGAGACCTCATTAGATTTCTTAGCAACCTTGCCACATAGTTGGGGGTATATCTAGATGATCAACCACAAGTTAGAACTCCATGTCTTTTTCATGTGAAGTACTTATGAAACAGGTCCAGCCTGTTCTGTACATGAGTAAGACAATATTTAACAACGTTTAATGTTTTTTTCTATTAAATAGCATTAAGCCAACTTCTGGAGATGATGCCTTCAACCAGTTGTTCCACACCTTCTTTTCATCCTCTCAATACACAGGAATTATGGTGTTGACATGGATTATAAATGCTAAAGGGCATACCCATGATTATTTCTGGTTTCCATCTACCAGATTGGAATCCTTTGTGAAAAAGGATATAAAGGTAGAGTCAATCCAAGAATAAATGCAAGAAAGAATAGCTGGAAGCCTTTAGATAAACTGAGCTAAATACATTCATGACATTAGGTTATAAAATAACTTCTTACACAGTATCAAAAAAGAGAAAAGGAAGAATCTGAGATATTTGGCTTCATTAAAATAATCTCCAAGACACCATAAAAAGAATGAAAATATTGTATTATTACTTGCAGCATACATAATGGACAAGATTAGCATCTCCACCTGAGTCACAAAGAACTATTACAAGTCATTAAGAAACAGACAAAAAGACAAATAGGGAAAAGATTTGAAAATGTGCTTTTCAGAAGAACTTCGAAGAGAAATCACGTGAAAAAAAGTAGTTAGAGAAATGTGACTTAAAACTCAACAAATTAGCATTTGATACTCACCAAGGTTATAAATATTAAATGACTAATAATACCAAATGCAAGAGAGAGAGATTAAAGTAATGAGAACTCTCATACTCTGTTGCTGGGAGTGCCAACTGGTATAACCACACTGGAATACATTTTGTCATCAACTAGTCAAGCACATTTATACTCTATACCTCACATAGGATAGAGGTTAAGATGCTGTAAAATAAAATTCCTCTGGTATTTGCCTCTCATATAACAGGTCAAAGTGAATGGGACAGTTCTGGTAATGTCTTCTTCCACAAAGTCATTGAAGATCAATGATTTCTTATCTCATTACTTGATCATTCTTCAATTTTGGCCATTTTCTAATTAATTCTATATGAATTGCAGGTACATAAATATTCCATAGTGTGGAAAGACTGGGAGTGAGTATGCAAAGTACAGACCCAGTTTTTAAGATCTAGTCAAGGAAATGTCTTATTTCCTTTCCATGTAGAAACTACTAGCAATAATCTAGTCACATGACCAGAAATAGCTGCTATAAGCCTGGAAAATGTCTTTTCTAGCCTTCTATTTTAATAAAAGAAGACTGGATAGTAAAGAGCAATGTCCTCTATACCCTGTAATAGAGAAATTTACTCTTAGATATGTATACATGAAATTTATCACTAAATGTGGACCAGGATATGTTGTATAAGAAAATTCAAAGCAGTATTGTTTTGGTAGCAGTGAAAATGATAACTAAAACCTAGAAATAATTGTTTAGCAACAATTGATAAAATAAGTGAACTGGGGTTTTACAGTAGAATACTCTAAAGCAAACAAAGAAACAAATTACATATCAACATATATAAGTATCATAGATATCTTTTAAAAAAGCAAGTCATTGAATATACCCCAATAAGTTCATTTGTATAAAGTTAACAAAGGGCAACATTTAAAAACTTAATGTTTTGGTATACCTACATGAGTAGTAAACTGAAGAAACATAAGAGTATGAAATCCATAAAAGTCAGGATAATGCATAATTTTCTTTTGTGCAAAAGGAAGGGAATGAGTTAGGGAAAAGCATTCAATAGCGCTGGTATTGCTCTATTCTTAACTGTCATAATTACAAGACAGCTTCTTTTGTTCTTCAAACAGAACATGCTGGGCATGGTGGCACATGCTTCAATCCCAGTACTTGGGAGGCTGAGACAGGAGGATCACAGGTTCATGGCCAGCCTCAGCTACTTAGGCTGTCAGCAACTTAGTGAAACCTGTTTCAAAATAAAGAATAAAAAATAGGGCTGGGGATGTAGCTCGGAGATAGAATGCCCCTGGGTTCAATTCCTGGTAAAACAAACAAACACCCAGAACATTATATATTTGCCATATGTCTGCTGTAATTTCTGTATGTATATATTAAACAACAAAGCCTTTTCTAAAAAGCAAATTAAAAAATAAATTCTGTACTTTCAGTATTAAAGTAACTAATTACTTGTGACTTCTACTTTGAAATACACGTGTTAAAACAACCTAACGATTGCTTTTTCCAGAAAATAGATTCAGAGTAGGAATTCCAGCCATACTGTAGCCAGACTTTAGCAAATAAATTTTGGGTTTACTGAGGAATGAGTACTCCTTCTACCACATAGTGTAGATTTCTGCTTTTTCTCTTTTACACCTGAATAGGTAACTCATTTTGTCCTTATCTATATGTAAATCATACAAAAGAGTGCAAACCCCATTCTAAAAATATAACCACATTTCTGATCTTAAAATGTAGCAAACTACAATGGACTGATATTTGTATCTCCCGCAAAGTTCACACTGAGACTGTAATCCCAATAGGACTATATTTGTAGTTGAGTCCTTTGAGAGGCAGTTGTGGCCTAAGGGTTGAGCCCTCATGAATGGGATTAGTGCCATTCTGAAAGGGACCTCAGAGATCTCTCTCACTTTCTTTCACAGAGAGGAACAAAAACGATGAGAAGAAGGTAGTCCCAAACCTCTCCATGCTGGTACTCTGATCTCAGACTGTCAACTTTCAGAACTATGAGAAATAAATATCTGTTGTTTTAAGCCACCCAAGACTTTGTTACAGCACCTTTAATTATGGCCAAAGGCTATCAGTGTTTTCATCAAGTCCTTCAATGAACACGGTGAAAGGAACATGGTTGTAGAATCAGCATGGCTAGGTTAGCCCCCTGGCTCTCCCTGTCATCATAGACAAACTTCTTACCATCACTAAGGCTCCATTTCTTCATCTATAAGAGGGTAATTTTAATACTATCTCCTTTATAGGGTTAATGGGCAAATAAAACAAATAATGTAAAATAACTTCATACATGCCTGTTTTATAGTGGATACTCAAAGATTTTAAGTTAAAATACAATAATGGAAATTTATTTTTGGTTAACAATTGGTTAATATGTAAAAATGTAACACACTACCTGGGCAAATAGTCTTAAAATTTGCTGCATATGTGCAAAAGCCAATTTTAGCATGTGGCTGCCCTGGCATGTAATGGACACTCAATAAATCGTAGCTTTCTTTTATTTTAAGGTATTTGGAAACTTCATCCTGTTTCTTCCAATATGTTATTATCCATGAGTCTAGTAATTAGAGTCAGAAGTTGTAATTAGGAGGTAGGATATCCTACCAAAGAAAAGTCAATCTCTTTAGTGTTGTGAATTCTGTCCTGTAATTTTTGGTATGTCTTGAGATTACACTCCCTAGTGGTCAATGATGTAAAATAATATAGTGTAAAATTAAATGGGATAAAGTAAGTTTCTAGTACTGTGATGGTATATGAAAAGAACTTAGAGTAGTTTTATTTCCCTCATTTGGAATTGTTTTAGATTGTGCATAAAGCATAGTGAAATATATCTTTAGTATACCATTGTCTTTGTAGTTTGAGTCTGAGTTTGGAAATAGCTGAAAGCCACTCAGAGCCAAAAGTGGTGAATAATGTTAGTGAACAAGTTGCATACCATTTTTGGTTAAAGCGTGAGTTATAATGAATTTAACAAGACTTCTTTTATTATAGGGTTTGTAAAGTACTTCTAAAGGCAATTCTAAAATTCCACACATGATTTAGGCAGTGACAATATCTCTGAAGTATTTGTAAAGATGCCTTTAACTTTTGCCTAGCCTACTGACAGGTCATATGTGGCACAGCCACTAGCAGTTGCTAATTATAATTAAAATAATTCTTCACCTATTACTAAGAGCCCCTGCCCTGAATTCCCTTAGGTATAGTCCACCAATTTCCCAGATACCCCATCCCCTTCTCTAGGTCAAACCATGGTAAAGCAAGAGGCCTCCACCCTTGCTTTGGCATTCTGGCTAGGGTCAATTCTGATTGGTTTATGCCAGTCCTGTCCAGTTTGCTAATTTGAATATCAGTTTGGTCTGTCATGCTGTCTGACCATCAATTTCATGGTCCAAAAATGCGTATTTGGATGCTAAGCTGTTATACTTTGTACAACATCAAAAATCATATCTTCCTGAGATGACAATGGATAATTACCAGTTCTTTTTTGGAAAAACTGATCATCCTAAAAATATTTTGCTTAATTAGGTGCTGTATGCAACAGAGTTTAAGATCTCAGATATGTCTTCTATCAATAAGCAAATGCTTTCTCACTTTTTGCAGGACCAGAAGAAAATAAACCTGCCTATTAATTCCAACACCCACATATATGGTAAAGCATGATAATTCTGCTGATTGAAAGTCCGTGGTATTCCTAGATTGATAAAAAATAAGGAGGACAAATTCATAGATGTTTACAAGACAGACAGTGCAAGCCAATCAAATCTAGAGATGTAGCAGGAAAAAAAATCTTTGTAAATCCATTTAGGTATTTATGGTTCATTTACTTTCACAATTTTCAGTTGTTCCCCATTGTACTCACTTCATTGATATTTTTATTGGTCACAAAAACATGATTGCTTCATTTTTGTCATAAAACCCCACCTTATTGTCTATTTCCTATTAGAGTTTCACCTCGCACTAATTGTGATTGCAGGCTATGGGCATTGTGTGAGCACACATTCAAATTGCAGCAGTAGTTTACCTATAATAATTCCAAAGAAGCTGCATAATGAAGAGAGCACTATATTATAGATGGAAAGTTCATAACGTTGTTCATGTCATGGTCCTTTATATGCATTTGAAAGTATATCTCTTGCATTTTGTGATGAAGGGGAAGAAGTAACAGCATAGGAAAATAGAATCAAATAATTTTTAGATTGTCAGGGTCTCCAAAACCTCACACATCCAGGAATTCAATGAATGGCGAGTGAAAGGAGAAGTAACTAGGAACAGAAGTCATGTGCTAAGGTCGACTCATTAAATAAAATTTTGGTAATCTTGGGTATAGGCCCTGCCAAGAGTGGAGTTGAGAGTAGTTAGGGGCCCCAAACATCCTCCACTTACTTTTTAACTTAGGAAAACTGGATGATAAATAATACTCAGGAGGTTTCTGAGTTCTGTTGTTAAAGGCTTCTGCATTTTGGGAAAAATAACCTCTTTTAAATGTGTGGAGTGAAACATTTTTATACAGATGTCAAAGTCCAGACTGGTACATTTTCTCACAATGCTGTGTTTGAAATGGTTGTTATAGACTAAAAGCAAACAAAAAACAAACAAGGAGAAGGAATTGGAAATAAAAAGATAAATTTACATAGATTACTAAAAACACAGTACATGAACAATTTTTGTGATTTAAGTTATTTGCTCTTTGCTACACTGTGATAGGCTAGGCAATAATGTGGTTCCTGGCAGGAGAGGATAGGGAAATTGTGAAGGTTGTCAGAATCAAAATGGAGTCACTGGTGTTAAACCCTAATAAAAATAAATAAGGAAAGCTGAATGGTTATGAAGGAGAGGGTTTCATACTTTTATGCCTGATAACAAGAACTATCACAAAAGACTGCTAGAACAACAACCTTGCACAAAGGCTGACACACACACACACACACACAAACACACACACACACACACACACACACACACACACACACATAACTTATGAGAGAACATCTGCCATGTAACCAGCAGTCCAACCTTGGACTCATAGGACTCATATTATCTTTTTCACTAATTCTTGTAGCCAAGAATAATTGTATCAAAACAATGTTTGCAACAGTTTTTGTTTTACCTTACTACCCACCTCCCCATCCTAGTCTTCCTTTGTTTGCCTGGGTATGCCCACAGATATTCTCCATGCAAGTTTCATTCCTGAATAAATATTATCTCTGGGGAATTGTTCCCTATTTGTTATTTAGGTTAGCAATGTACTATGAAGTATTGTATGATGTCATTGATCTTTTCTCTGAAGATATAAATTGAGTGCTTAACAGTTGGTTATGCTTTTAATACTTGGAAAAATCAAAGTAGAATTAGATAAGTTAAAATCATATGATTTGTGGGTCATAGTTTGAGAATGGCTTAGGTAATTTACTTATATATGAAATACCATTCTGACTTAGAGTCTCTTTTGAGGTTGAGTCAAGATGCTGTCTGAGGCTATACTCTGGTGAAGACTTGACGGGCCTGGAAGATTTGCTTCCAAGATGGCCCCATATGGGGCTGGCAAGTGGTGCTACTTGTTGGACAGAGGCTCCCATTCTGCCCTGTGTTGCCCTCTTCTCTGTGCTGCTTGACTGCCCTCATGATATGGCTACTGGTTTTCCTCAGAGCAAGTGATCCCAAGAGGATGAAATGATAACCACAGTATCTAACACAGCCTCAGAATACCACAGAACACCACAAACTCACTTCTCTTTTTTTCTTTTTGCAGTGATGGGGATTGAACCCAGGAGTATTCTACTTCTGAGCTACACCCCCAGACCTTTTTTTTATTTTTTATTTTGAAACAGGATCTCACTAATTTGCAGAGTACTTCACTAAGTATCTGAGGCTGGCCATGAACCTGTGGTCCTCGTGTCTCAGCCTCCCAAGTACTGGGAATACTAGTGCCTGACTCACTAATTCAATATTCCATTGCCAGATAGGTCAGTTTTAGTTATTGGGGGAGGTAATTATAAAAGGGTATTAATGTCAGGAAGAGATTATAAATTGGAGAGTAACTGAAGTTGGCTACTACAAATGCAAAAATTGTCAGTGTAAAAACTGTGGTCGAGGGCTGGACCAATGGTTGTACTTTTTCTTCAGTTGTCTACCTTTCCAACAGATTTTTATTAATATTGTATCTATTAAAATAATCTAATTTAATTCAACACAAAATAGTAAAGTAGATTATTGATCTCATTTTTAGGTAAAAAACTGAAGGCCTAAAGTGATTAAGTAACTTAGGCAACAAGTAAATGCTTGAGTTAGGAGTCCAATTCACTGCCACTCATTGATTCTATTTAATGCAATGCAGTAAAAAAATAAAAAAGATGGGAGTATTTCTGCCATGTAACTAATAAAGTGTAAATTGATAATGAAGCCAGGTGGTAGTGCATACTGCAGTAAGAAATAAAAAAAGATGGGAGTATTTCTGCCATTTAACTAATAAAGTGTAAATAGAAAATGAAGCCAGGTGGTAGTGCATACCTGTAGTTCCAGTACTTGGGAGCTTGACACAAGAGGATCACAGGTTTGAGGAGAGCCTCAGCAATGTATCAAGACTCTCAGAAACCTACCAAGACCCTGTTTCAAAACAAAGAATTAAAAAAGGGCTGGAGGTGTAATTCAGAGGTAGAATGTCCCTGGATTAATTCTCTAGTATCACACACACATACACACACACACACACACACACACACACACACACACACACACACATACACACAACACAATCTCCCAAAACCCAAAACAAACAATAATAACAACCAAACAAGAAAAAAAGAAAGTGAGATAGGATCCAAGGGATTATACTCATGTCTGAGATACTACTCAGGACATATTTCCCCTGAATTCCTATCAAAGCTAAGAGTTCTTGCTCTTAACCACTAAGCTAGAATATTTTTCAGTATCTAAATTGTAGCTTTGCTTCCTGCAAACTTGATTTTGCCTAATTCTTAGGGTCTTAGATACTGTTATTTAAGTTTATAAATAATTGATGGATAAATCAGAATTTTAGGTAATTCACTCATATATGAAATATATAATTGTCGGGCCAATTAGATGTTTGGTTTGACCTGACTAGCACATTCTTTCTCTGTAGGAAATTATTCAGTTAATTATATCATTTGAGATAATGTAGGTTATGCTGCTATGACAACCTCACATTTCAGAGTTCTGAAACAACAAAAAGACGTCTTTCTTATTTAAACAAATTCAACCCTCTGTCCACAAGGTGATCTTCTCATTGAAGAACAGGTTACTAGGTGGTCACAGGCCCCATGTCACTTTATCTCATGGGCAGATTCAGAATTTGCAGGGTTTGAGGCTTAAATAGTTTGGCACGTTCTTTTAAAAGAACCAACCAAAATATTCACAAAATATAAATGAATTACAAAATTATGGGGTGTATATACAATGGAATTCTACTCAGGCATAAAGAAGAACAAAATTATGTCATTTGCAGGGAAATGGGTGGAGCTGGAGAATATTATGCTAAGTGAGATTAGTCAGTCACAAAAAGTGAAGGATCCGATGTTCTCCCTCATATGTGGAAGCAAGGGAGAAACTGGGACACAGGAGCGACTCTAGACAAAGGAGAAACCTTAGCAGAGTGACAGAGGGGACCTAACTGAGGGGGAGATGGGAGGGAAACACCTCAATGATCATGGTATATGTCCACAAACTTATCAAAGCTAATTAATGTGTTAAACATGAGAAGGAGGGGAGAGAGAGGAAATGGAGTAGAAACTGAGGAAGGGTTCAACATGCTGTGTGCATGCATGTCTTTATCACCCCAAACTTCATCAAGATGTATGATTGCAATGCACTGATAAAAATAAAAAAGAATTTAATATAAAATTACATATAAATAATTAGATATAGAGCATTGAAATGTACCTCTGCAAGTGAGAAGCCCTATAGCTTAAGTTTTAGTAGACTCAAAATATATCACCTTATGAACCAATGATCATCAGGTCAGGGAGAAGGAATATGAGTTATCACACACACTGACTCTTCTAGCTTCACTCTAGAAATCATATGGCCTAACTAACTCCAAAGTGGATTGGAAAGCATTGTTCTGTCATGTATTTCCAGGGAGGAGAGTTGGGAACATTTGGTAAGTAGAAGTAACGATCACCGCAATAATTATGCAGCAGGGACAGGAAAGACACATGATTCAAATGCTTAGCACCATCCTATTTTATGCTTTGCCAAATCTACTTGTAAAAAAGGTCATTATCTACTTTTCAAACAGTCTGTAATCTCAAGTCAGGTTTCTTTGTTGTTGTTGTTGCTGTTGTTTGTTTTTTTCCAAGAATAGCACAAAGATCACAAAGATGGGGATTGGCAGTGCTTGTTTCCAAAATTTTAATTTCCTTTTATTTTAAAAGTAATCAAGTATTTATCATATTGATGCATTCTTAGATACAATACTAAATTTAGTTAGATTATATGTGAGTTTTTGGGGATATAATTTTTTTTTTTCAGTACTGGGGATTGAACCCAGAGGCATTCTACCTCCGAGCTCCACCCCCAGACCTATTTTTTTATTATTTATTTTGAAACAGGGTCTCACTAAGTTTCGGAGTGCCTCACTAGGTAGCTGAGGCTAGCTGCGAACCTGGATCCTCCGGTCTCAGCCTCCCAAATGCTGGGATTACAAGCGTGTGTCACCACGCCCGGCATTTTTTTTTTTTTAAATAAATTGATTTCCTAAATCTGTTGTAAAATTGCCTTCCTTTCAAATTCTTGGGTGTGTATCACTTAAAATACCTTCTAGCCTTTTTAAAATTATTCCAAATCCTAGGTTAATGAGTGTGATTGTTCTGAGTGATGGTTACAACTGTGAGTGTCTGAATAATCATTGGAATCTGATTTAGCTCAAAGAGAAGAGGATCATGTTTACCTAAATTTGAGGTTTGGGTTTTGATAGAATATATTGGTTCTATACAGTACAGAGAGAGGATTCACAGTGACTACTGTTTCTGAAACCTTTAAGAATTGGTTATATTGTTAAGACATATGCTGATAATATCAATAACATAATTTGAAAGACAAATCATCTTGTCAACTTGCAGTTGGTCTGGAAATAAAAATGTTCCTCCACTTATAATGGGGTTGTGTTCCAATAAACCTGTTGTAAGTTGAAGTTATTGTATCTTTAAAATGCATTCAATACATTTAGCCTATTGACATCTTAGCTTAGCAACATAGTACAATGTAAAGCATCAGTTCTTACTCTTGTAATGGCAGGTGACTGGGAGCTGTATCTCACTGTTTCTGTCCAGCATCTCCAGATTCATTGTAATGCATATTTCTAGCCTGGGAAAATATCAAATTTCAAAATTCAAAGTATAGTTTCTACTGAATGTGCAGCATTTTTGCCAAAAAAATTGTTAGTTGGGAATCCTTTGTATGATGTGTTCATGTTCACCTCTCAAGGTCAGGGTAGATTGGGCATGTTTGGGGTGATACGACCATGGGCTCAAGTTCATCTTTCAAAGCAATCAGTATAGGCCAGTTTTTATCTAATGTAATTTCTTTTGCTCAGGTCTTAACAATCTACTTTAACAAAAAGGGAGTTATGCCTTGGGTAATATTTAAAAGAATGACAAGTATTAGTTCCTACTAGCATACTAAAAAATAATTTAAATGAATGCTACTTAATAGTATTTCATAGCATTTTTATAAAACACAATTTATTTTCTCTTTTGTTTGAATTGTATGAACCTTAAATGTCTACTATAATAAAAAAGGAATTTGGGCAAAATAATATTTGGAAAAAGTAAAGTTTAAAATGTATTGAATGTACCTAGTATTAGACACTCTGCTACTTAGTGTGTTTCATCTCATTGAATCGCATAGTAATCCTCTGAAGATCTAATTTTCTTCGTTTTATTGATGAAGAAACTGAGAACTGAGAGATATTAAGAAATTTGTGGTCACATAGCAAATAGGTGATATAGTAGACCAGTTTCATTCAGAACTCCAGCATTTGCTTTTATTGGTTACATTTTCCTTTATTACTCTTCAAATCCTGAAGAAGTGGGTAGTTGATAGGTAAGTGAGAGGTAATTAAAGATTCATATGATGAGAAAATGGTTCATCTCCAAATACATACAAATGAGAGTTGATTTTATGTTTTAAAAGAAACAAAAAAGAAGGAAAAATAGAATGAACAACTAAGTATGTAAATAAAGATGAGTCAAGTACAGTTAATGGTGGAATGCTCAGTACTTAATTTTCATTGAAATTAAAATCTTATTTAAATTCATTTCTCACTTTCTAAGCTATGATTAGAGAAACCTGCTATTATAACATGGGAGTAAACATAGCAACTAAGTTTTTGAGATACTGCTTATAATTATAGGTAGAGATAGAAATATTAGAAAAAAACATCACTACTACTTATTGCTGTTTCTTCATGCATAGAAAACTAAGTACTGATTACTTAAAATTTGCTTTAAAGATCCATGAATTAATGTTATTATATAGTGTTTATTTTTCTGTGTTCTTTATATTAATATAATGAAAAATATTCAGTAGGAGAGAAGAAAGAGAAATTCAAAACCACAGACATATTTTTTAAAATTAATTTATTTTCCATCAATTCTGCTCTCTTATTTAAGTTCCTGTCAGTTGGTTTCTTATAGTTTCAGATGCTTAATAGTAGAATATGTACAGACCTTAGATTATTTGAATATTTATTGTACAAGAATGTGCTCAACAGCCAGCCATGGTGGCGTGTACTTGTAATCCAAGTACTTGGGAGACTGTGATAGGAGGATAACAGGTTCGAGGTCCACCTCAGTGACTTAGCAAGACTCTCAGCAACTCTATGAGACCCTGTTTCCAAATTTAAATAAATAAATAAATAAATAAATAAATAAATAAATAAATAAATAAATAAATAAAATGGCACTAGAGATGTAGCTCAAAGGTAGCATACCCCTAGGTTCTATCCCCAACACCATAAAAAAAAAAAAAAGAATGTGCTTAAAGCCATTACCAATTCATCTGTCTGCACATATTCCTGATATGTTTGGATTCAGTCATGGACATATATAAAAATAGTATCATACTATATAAATTAATTGTCTAGAAGACCCTTTCCCTCTTTAGGTAATAATCATCTGAGGTTATATGGATTCCCAACTTCCAGTTACACTATCTTTGGATTTGTATTTAAGATGAGCATATTTCATGCATCATCTTCTGTCACTTCAGTCTACAGTTGTATATTATTCTCAACTCCTGAAGCATGATTATTTGTAGCATGTACTTTTGTACAACTGCTTTTCATTTAAATTTCCTAAGCAAGGTTACCATCCTTCAAATTGCAGGAAATTAATTGATGTATGGGAATGTTATTTTTTGGGAAATACTTCCTGCTGAGCCTCACAATTAATATTTGCTGAACAAAGTAATAAAACCACAAAATTGTTTCAGGAAACATAATGCCTCTTCAGACCTCATGTTAATGTTATGCATTTGAGTGTACACATATGAACATTAATTTGTTAAAGATTTTTTAAATGGAAAAATTATAGGTTAAAAACTATAATACTTCTTTGGCACTTTTGCCTCTTACAAAGTAAAGAGAAAATACATCTGGTAAAAATAATTTCAGAAAAATTGATTATTAAAAGAAGACAGCACAAAGTTGTTGCTTAGTAATTTTCATTCAGTATCCCATAAAACACAAATACAGATATGTTTAATACAATGTAAAAGTAAAAAAACACAAATGTCAAACAAATTATTTATGTCAAGTTTGAGGTTTGATAGTTGTATGACTCCCTGCACATTATTAAATTAAGACACTAGTTGATTTTTGAAAATCCATTTTCTAGGCGATTCAACAGATGTTTAGCAGTCAATTTTAAATGGAAATGCATAATAAAATAGTTCAAATTATTAGCATGCAATACGATTTGTCCAAAGATGGAAAAGACTGGGTGGAATGGCAATCTTAGTTTATTCCTTTGAAAATAGGATATTAAAAGTATGTAAGTCACTCAAAGAAATTGGGAGATAAGGCTTGTAATTTGCCAGATACTTTTCTAAGTGCTTTTTCATGGGTTCCCTCACTTAATGTAGTAGAAAATACTATGAGTGGATATTATAATAATCCCCATTTTAGAGATAAACAGAATGAGGTCTCTAAAGAGATGTTTCAGTCAAACACCATGTGAGGCTATGATAAAGTTCTTGTGGTGTTATTTCCTGCAAATGTCTGTATGCTTTTGTTGATTATCATTACTATTCTTGGAATATACTTAACCTGCTGGTTCTTTGTCTATAAATGACTTTTCATTCTTCAAAATGCATTGATCTCACCTAGGGTCTAGCCCTCCTTCATGGGTGTACCATCCTGTACTGGCTTTATCCATTAAGCATCCCTACCAGAGCTTTCATTTGGCTGTGAAACTGCTTGCTGGCAGGGAGTGGTGTCTTACTAACCTTTGTTCTTAGCTGGAGTTCCCCACAACACAAAATCTGTTATGTTCTGTGCTTATGGAGAGATACTTTAGCACAGAAGGAGTGAATGAAAAAGAAAGTGGGACAGGGAAGAAAGAAAAGAAAATACAAGGTTATTGTTCTGAGCTGGTCATGGATTCCCAAGACAACAAGACTGGTTGCTCAGCCATATAGAATATCTTCCAGAGAGGCTGCATGAAAACCCTACACCTCGGAAAAGTCACGCTGGGAGGAAGAAGAGTGTATAGTTTGCTTCTTGCCATTGCCTGTCTTTCATTGGTTATTGTTACATTCTTTGGATGTTACCTCTCTGTACTCCTGGACTGTTCCTGGGCACCCATAATTGGTGGAAGAAATCATTTAACACTTGAATTTTTGTTTGTTATAGATTTGTTTTTAATGACATGGGTTATTGGGTATATAATTTGGACTTTCTAACCAAATTAGTATCACATTTGCTCCACCCTAGTCCCAACCCTTCTGTGCAAGCCTATATTTCCACATGTTTGGCCTGCTCAGCACAGCAGTAGTTTAAAGTGGACAGTTTGCATATTACCAGATGCAGGATTTCAAATATCACTAGACACCAGAGAAAGCCAAAGTCACTCTGAAGTATTTTTAATTCATTCATTAATTCGTTGTACAAATATGCATTAATGTTCTGTGTCATAGTAGATGTATTAGAAGACAGCTGGAAAAATGAAATGCTGAAACTGTTATACCAAAAAATATAATTTACATTGTGATAATCTTTAATTATTTTTTAGAAAATCTGTACTTATACATAACAAGTATCTTTGCCTTTGTAATCAGGATATATTTATATATGCATTTAAATATATATATGTATATATATATGCATATATAAAATACTCACCACTCATAAAGGAAAACTAATGTACCATGTTTATTTGCTTTTGCATTGAAATGACCAATTTATAGAAGAATACTGAGAGCACATGTATGCATGTCTTACTTTTAAACCATCTCAACCATCTTCCAAATTTTTAGCAAAATTTTGGTTGATAGGAACCGTATTTTTCTTCTTTTTGTACTTTTAGTGAGCACTGTACTTCTACATCATAGTGATTTTAAAAGTGATACAAACATACATGCACACATCACTTGGTGTATTTCTCTCAGCATCCCACCCTGCTTTTCCCTCTTCCTTCCCCAAACATGTTAGTGAGATTGGTAGTGATACTTTCATAAATGGACATAGCATTATTTGCACAGTTTCCTTCCTCAATCCCCTATTTTTCAAATGTGGCACTATCATTAGGATATTTTTCTATTATTAATCAAAAATTTTCTTTGTGCAAATTTTATTAAAATTTATATTGTTTTTAGTTTGTGACTTAGTCCATTCCTATTATTATAATAAAACACCTTAGGCTGGGTAATTTATAAATGGCATACATTTATTATTCATAGTTGTGAAGGCTGGGAAGTATAGTATCCATGCACTGGTAGGTTCACTGTCTGAAGAGGCTCTGATATCTGTTTCTTGAATGCCTCACATGGCAGAGGGACTAAAAGATGTGAAGCCTGAGTGAAGTTTCTTTTATGAGGGCATTCTTCCCATTCATGAGGACGAAATGCTCATAACCTAACTACCTCCTCAAGGCCCCAACTCTTGGATTCTACCACCATGAGAATTAAGTCTCAACATATAAGTTCGAAGAGACACACTCATGTCATAGCAGTTTGGATATTTCTCTTACTTTTCACCTTTTTAAAAAAATTTTTACTGTACATGTTACATGATAGACAATTTTTTTTTCATGAGCTGAAGTGCAACTTGAAAACAGGGAAAATGTGTTTATGTACTATTTATTATATTTCAAAGAGAAAATATGGAAACAACAGCATAGAGTCTTTGAATATCCATCATAAACTAACCAGGTTGAAGCAGTGAGATCTCACTTTCAACTATACTATGCATACTGCTGTAATCCTAAAAAAAAAAAAAAAAGGATCTGAAGCAAGAGTTGATTCATTACTGCAACTCATAGTAAAATTATTTAACACTAAACCCCAATTGGTTTTGAGTTAGTATTGAGGATGTGGTATACTAATAAGTAGATGTAGATTTGAATGAGTTACAAAACATATGTTAAGAAACTCAGAAAGATAAGCCTGTTATCACTGGGAATTTTAAACAGGTTGGAGAAAAAATGAAAAAAAAATTTATATTTTTACAACAAAGAAGGCATGGACTGAATACTGTAATACTGTAATAAATAAGAATACCTGCAATTGCAAGCTGGTTCCTTTTATGCTAATTGAAGTCACTGGCTCATATTTTTGTGGTTGTTGTTTTGGTACTAGGGACTGAAGTCAGTGGTATTTTACCTTTGAGCTACACTCTAAGCCCTATTTTATTTTATTTTTTTAAATTTTGAAACAGGGTCTTGCTAATTTCCTGAGGCTAGTCTTGGACTTAGAATCCTCCTGTCTCAGCTTTCCAAGTACTGGAATAACAGGCATGCATCACTGCACCTGACTTGGTTCATATATTTTTGAACAGCAGTAAATAAGCTTGCCAAATTGTAGTAGTTGATTATGTAATAGGATCCAGAAAATGGCTTTTTCCTATATATTTTATTTTCAAGATAATAAAGCAAAAGTTGAGGTACTAGAAGGAATGGTGGTAAAAGGATCCATCTAAAATTGGCCTGCCAATTTAGTGAAACTATTAAGGAATTAAAGTAAGAGATTGAGTCTAAATCTTTAGAACATGACAAACAAAATCAGAAAATAGATTATGACCTGTGACCAATATGACAGTAGTAACAGCATTTGCTCAGGCACAGACAGCATGACTCAAGGAAATTCAGAATAAGAACGTGCAGGAGATGTTGCTGACAACCTATATCTCTTGGCTGTGTTTCATGTTTCCTAATTTTCTTTTGATGAGTTATTTTGTGTTATAAATTACTATTTATTCTAACAAGACAATGCATGACTTTCAACCCATATATTTTCTCGGGTGATTAAAATTCTTTGTACATTGGTGATAATCAACCCTGATTAATCAGAATAAATTACTGAAGTTAAATCTGCTCACATATATCATCCCTGTTTTCATATTCATATTTACAAGGATCAGAGCTCAAAATAAGCCTTTATAGAATCTTCAATTCACTTGTTCTTTTAAAAACAGCACCCAAGTCAAATTATTAGATAAAGCTCTATTATTTTTGAACAGAAATATATCCAGCTTTTGTAGACTAGTTTAGATATTTATTATAGTATTATTTAGTAAAATTCCATGTTCCTTAAAGATTTTTTTATTTTTCAATTCATTTATGCCTAGTGTATTATAAAACAAAGGCCTATATGACACTCAGGATGTAGAAAATAACAATGAATACAAGCATATATTACTTCATTAGCAGGAAATATGTACTAGTTACAAACATAAGTAAGGGAATGTTCAAAATATATTTGATTGTGACTGACTATTCCATGACTGTTATGATTTTGAGTGATTTAAAATGTTTAGGAAATAACATGAATTAATTACAATCATTCCTTTAGTCTCTTTCATTTTAAAACAGTTCAAGGAGAACATTTTTCTTTTATTACTATGATTTATTTTAAACTTCCCCATATTATCATTTACAGTAAAACATTTTAAAGATAGCACATTACAGCACTGATGAAGCTGTTCCCCTGATGCACACACAATATTCCTGCTCACCCAGACAATTAGTGGTAGCTTGTATGAAATTCCATCCTTGCTTCTCAGCATCAGTGCAATAATGGTTAGGATTCTGAAAAATCTCTTTTAGGCAGAAGAAAAAAACTCCACAATTATTTCCATTTAAATCCCAGTTGTCTTACCACGGCTTCAAAAGACTCCTTTTTAAAAGATCAATTTTTGAGAAACCATTAACACTAAACCATTAAGCAATTTATAGAAAAAGAAATTAATGGACTATCCCTGGGGAGTCATCTCAGAAGCAGCTTTGTGGTTGTTCAAAAGTAATAACTTGAGAAATACTATCATGGACATTATTTTGGGATATATTTTTCCTAGTTTCTATCATCAAAAACTGGAAGAAAATCATGCACTGAAGATATAATATTGCTTCATTCTGCTTGAATTTGGCTTGGAAGTGAAAACCTAGATCACATAGCTCACTGAAGCAGTAGATACAGGAATTTGGCATGAACTGTGGAGTTAAAGGACCTACTGCTTCTCTGAAGCAGAATATCGCCCTAAGTATTAGAGAAAACAAGAAAAGCATCTCAAGTCACCAGTTTAGTCTCAGGTAGACTAGAACATGACTTTTTAAATAGAGATTCACACGGATTGTTATAAAACTTATTTGTATTTTGTTGAAGTTTTTTTTTTCCCCCCTCAGATTATACAGCAAAATCTCCCTTTTCTTATGGTGAAAAGACTGACAAGATTCTCACAGTTTGTTCAAATAAGAAAAAAAGGAGCTCTTTCTCTCTTAAACAGAATCCTCATCTGTCTTCCCAAATGATCTGTCTACTCTAGGGGATCTCATCTTCTTACTGATGGGCTAGTCGTTGTGGTTGTGACAAGGTGAACAGGTGCTCTAATTGCTGAGCTTGGGGCTACCACTTAATTAATCTTGTACTATAGATGTGAAAAAGAGTAGCTCCCCAGAGGATGAGATAGAGGAAAAATGAAATATTAGATGTTGTTTCTTCTAAAGATGAGCAATATCTCCTAAGCAACTACAATTTTAAGATCAAATTGTCTTCATAAAGACAGCCTTAATTTTTTCAAATATTCTTCCTGACGAAATTTTGCCATGTTGAACAATTGTATATATATTTTTTAATCTAGAAAAGAAGTACTGTAGTCTGCTTTATATTCTTTACCCTGAGGATATTAGAGGCTGTATCACTTACTGGGCTGAAAACAGCTCAGAGCAAGAGACTCTAAAGGCAATCCTGGCTGATTAATAATCTGTAGATGGTAAATCTGAGTATATTAACTTTAGTTAACATCATCTTTACTATTATCTACAACCTGTGAATGTTGTATATGGTATCAGGAACTTGTGGTCATATTATAAAGATGGTTACACAAAAGATTAGGACCTTTGAAACAAAGGTGATATATTAATTACCCATTCACAGAGAGTAGTCTGAGTGGTGTGTCTAAATTTCAATTTTGAGCTTTCATGAAAGATTTGTGAAAGATCTCATTAATGAAGGTCTTCTTTGAGAAACATGCTCCTCATTACCGGTTCTCATCTTAACTTTTTTTTTTTTTTTTTTTTTTTTGCGGTACTGGGGATTGAACTCAGGGGCATTCTACCTCCGAGCTATACCCCCAGCCCTATTTTTTATTCTTTATTTTGAAACCGAGTCTCACTAAGTTGCGGAGTGCCTCACTAGGTAGCTGAGGCTGGCCGCGAACCCGGATCCTCCAGTCTCAGCCTCCTGAATGCTGGGATTA
>PVLC010001538.1:92398-140038 GCA_004027655.1 Graphiurus murinus | reverse complement strand
TT
Source organism: Graphiurus murinus (assembly GCA_004027655.1). Classification (NCBI taxonomy): domain Eukaryota; kingdom Metazoa; phylum Chordata; class Mammalia; order Rodentia; family Gliridae; genus Graphiurus; species Graphiurus murinus. The sequence goes on along the minus strand of PVLC010001538.1, from coordinate 140,036 downwards.
TTTGCGATACTGGGGATTGAACTCAGGGGCATTCTACCTCTGAGCTACACACCTAGTCCTATTATTTATCCTTTATTTTCAAACAGGGTCTCACTAAGTTGTGGAGTGCCTCACTAGGTAGCTGAGACTGGCCGTGAACCCAGATCCTCATGTCTCAGCCTCCCAAATGCTGAGATTACAAGTCTGTGCCACCACGCCTGGCTTGTCATTGATATTTTGATGGATATTGCTATGAATCTGTAAAGTGCTGCTTTTTTTTGCCTCTAAATGTCACCTGAAGTTTTTCTCTTGAGGTTTGTAAATCTCTTTCTTTATTATGTATGTCTAATTATAATGTGTCACTGATAGGTTCTTTTTTTATTTTATCTATTTGGCATTCTAAATGCCTCCTGTATTTGAATGTCCATCTCATTCCCAAGGTTTTTGAGATGGTGGCCTTTCTTTTCATCATTTCCATTTTAGAATCTCTGAACCATGCAAAAGTTTGTATGACACAAAAATTGTGATATTTGTTTTCAGCTCTGACCCAAATTTTCCAAACTTGTTAGGGGAATCCGTAGGCCAACTTTTGTCCACTCTTTGCCTGACAACTCCTATTTGGGAAGCATTGTCTAAATCAGAACAAATTTCACCTTCAAAATGGCTTTGCTCTTGGAACCAAAGATGGAAGTTTAAGTCTGGCAGGGCTGCTGGCCAGCCCTCTCCCCTGTTCCACCCATCAATGATCTGGATTGTGTCACATTCCTTCTCTGAGAGCTCCAGTCCATGTCCTGGGAGTGAGTGCATAGCACTATCAGTGTATCCTCCATTCTACACATGGGGAGATGGCAAAAGGCCCATGCAGTGTTGTGGTAGCCCTACTATTCACCCAACCATGATCTGTCCCAGTTCCACCCACTGTCAGCCATGCTCCTCATCCAAAACAAGAGGCTGTCAGTTTCGAATTAAAGTGCCCTACTCTCCTCAGGTCTTCAAACTGGCAGCAGGCCTTTCATCATGGTGCTCATTCTTCTCAGCCTGTGTCACAGTCTCACTCTTTGCCTAGATTCACTCATGGCACGGGATCCATCAATCCAGTGAAAAGTGCAGCCTACATAACTGTTTGATCTTGGGTATTTGAAAGGCAAGTATACCAAGAACAAGACAGAGATTCTAAAATGGAAATGATGAAAAGAAAGGCCACCATCTCAAAAAGAAAAAAAAAATGGAGAGTGGCATACAAAAAGCAAAGATAAACTGCAAGGACTTCTGTTCTCCTGCTCAGAAAGACTAAACAAAGAATCTTTTAAAGCTGTTTCACTTCTCTGTATTCACTATTTCTGCCAGAATGTCCTAGGACTTTCTCCCTTACAGGCTCTGCTCTCCATATTGAGCTTATATTCTCCTTGGATTGAGATTTTTTTTTTTTGACAGTGGTGCATGTTTTTCTTAAACTCAATAGGAGAATTTCTTTTAGCTCTTTAGAGAAGAGCTTCCCCTCCCTGACTCTGCCAGTGCATGCTCAGCATTGCAGCCCTCTATTGCTTTTATTAATTATCTTCTTTATTCTAAAAACAATATTTGAGCTTTTACCACCTTGCTAGCTCTCTGAGTTGCCAACCAGCATTCTCCTGAGGTTTTCCTACCTCAATATGCTGCCCCAGAACTGTTTATATAATTTAGGCTTGGGGACCTGCTACTATATTGTGAATTCCTTGAATCTGCCATATTTTTTTCTCCTAGGTAGAAAAATAAACTCCAAAAGAGATCATAAAATCTTCAAACTAAGAATATCCTCCATGTATAGTGAAAGCCCAATGATTCATTTAACATTATAATTAAACCTCGACCAAACCGTAAACTGTTGTAACAAAGAGGGAGAATACCTTGTAAAATACAAATTTCTTATGTGAAAACAAGTGCTTGGACATATTCTGAAATATTTCCTTATTTTTGTAAAATGAACTAATCAATATTATATAAAGAATTAAAACTAGTTACTATGTAACTTGAATTTTTAAAATATATTTTGATACATAACATTAATACTGAATTTGCTTATGATGTTGGAGGACTTTTAATCATTTATTGTTCACTAATAAAGCATAGACATGTTTAAAAATAATCAATAAATTAGCATCAGCATATTTGACTAAAATATTAATAGAAAACAATGATTTATCCAGCTCTGATAGTTTTATAATTATAAATATTCCTGTAACATATGAATTATGAATTCCAACTAAAAGTCTGTTTACTAATATTGATAATAAAAATAGTTTCATTTATTTATGGTCTATTGTGTGCCAGATGCAAAGCTAAGAAAATTACCTCACTTATAATAACTATGAGATTATCCTAATTTATAAATCAACATAGATAAAATTCATTGAGTGACATTCATTGAGATTTTTACACATAAAATTTCAAAAACCATTCAGAAATATGTTGGCAAAGAATAAGTTTTAACACGTGTCTGTTCTACTGTGTAAAAGTATAATTTTCAAAGGAACTTAGAAGGGTTCCCTTTATACTTCTCTTGGACTGGTAAAATATTAACACCAGTGAACTATGGTAAGTAATATATAACTGAATATGTAGAATAGCCACTTTAAAGATCCTGTGCAAAGCTATATACTCAAAAACACACTAGTAACGTACAGCTAAATAAAAATTAAAATTCAAAACTAAAATCATGAACTCATAAATGTAAAATTATTGAAGTCTCTGATTTCTATTCAACTCATAGAATATTAAGATGCTGAAACTGATTGAATGATTAAGATACTGAAATTTATATAAACAGTAAGGGAACATTGAAATTAGTTTGCTAATAGATGCAGAATTACTTAATATCCTACAGGGCAATGCACTATAGCATTTGAGTTTTTCTTTCTACTAGATGGAAAGTAGTCATCTATATTAGACAACATTCCTTTACTCCAAAAAAAAAAAATCATTTCCATTGCTCTTGGACAGTAAACACTTGTATGGCCTCTACTTTTCTACAAATTAATGTCAAAAGTTGTTTACCTGTAAATTTCATGAAACCAGAAAATTTTCCAAGAACTTTATCTTCATTGCTTATACAAGGCTGTGGTAGGCAGAATAATAACTTTCCAAATATGTTCTTCCCCTAATTATCAGAACCTGTGACTAAGTTGCCATACATGATAAAAGAAGGTTTGCATATATGAATAAAATTAAAGATATTCAGAGAGGTAATTTATCCTGAATTATATGGATGGGACTAGTGTAGTCAAAAGAATCTCTAAAAATGAATCATGAAGAGTCAGTGCCAAAATGATGCAATCCGCCATTGCTGGCTTTAAAAATGGAAAAGGACTTTGAGCCAAGAAATGTGGGAAGCTTCTAGAATTTGGAAGAGACAACAAATGGATTTTTCCATATGCCTTCCAGAAAAGACCACTGCTCTACTAGCCCCCAAATTTAGCCTAGTGAGATTTCTATGAGATTTCTGACCTATACAATTGTGGTATAATATATTTGTGCTATTTTAAGCTACTAAATTTGTGGTAGTTTGTTACAGCAGATGTGGAAAATTAATATGTGTTTAATACATGTTACATAATCAATAAGTAGTTGTTGCCTGCATGAAGTATTTATCACTGAATAGATATAACTTGATACTAACCTACAGCTAATTAGTGGCAAGTCCTGTATTAAGTCCTATGTGCCTGTATTTGCAACCTATATTCTTATCTACTAAGTTCCTCTACTTTTATGTATTATCATATATCTTTTACATTATTTCCTTTCCACTGAGTCCTTTGTGTGTGTGTGTGTGTGTGTGTGTGTGTGTGTGTGTGTGTGTATGCTGCATTGATCTTCTTTAAAATGTTTCCTTACCCTTTTTTTTTTCTGAATGATAACATAAAAATGAGTAGAAAGCCCTAGATTCTCAAATATATACTCTAGTAAGAAAATGTTTTAGATTAAATATTGTTAATTGCTTAGTTTAAATAAAATTGAAGAAATCAATTAATATTTAGTATATTTTATAATTGCAGGTTTTCTTTTACTACTATAATAAGATGCTAATTATGCTGAAAGTGACTGTTATATTCCATAATGTATCTAACTGTATTCTGAATCATTACAGATAAATTCAAATTATTCTATCAAAAGTTTTCAGAAGGTTTTTTGTAAGTCTGAAATATAATTCCAAATTTGATAACTTAAGCTTCTTAGATGTTAAAAATCCATTTTCCTGATAATTTTCTATTTTAAAAGAATCATTGATTTTCAATTTTATGTCTTTCAATATGAGTCAACATAGCTAGTAATTAAAAAATGTAAGTTATACATGCTTTGTTGTTGCCTTACAGTAAAACTCTAGAGTTTTACATTAAAATGTAACAAATGCTCTAAAATATCACATTTTTAAAACCTAGTGATTAGTTAAAATAAATTGTCATCTTTTTATCACATATAAGACTTTTAAGTTTTAAGTTTATTCTATTTTTCATCTTACAGGATGTATGTTCTTTGAAAGAAAGACTCATTCTGTACTTCTACTTCACTGGTTGATTTATACTAAATATTATATAAATATTTCTGAAATGCATGAAATAATATGGTATGTAAACAGGAATTCCAATTCTGCTGTTTATGTCAGAGTAATTTTGTGGTAGTATTTCTGAGTCAATTAAATATACAAGATATTTAAGATCTCAATTTTTTTTTTTACTACAGCCTACCCATGATAAAAATAAAGATCAACAAAATATATGCATAGCTGACAAAATATCATCTTAAATATTCTGTGTAACTTCTTGTATATGTAGATATAAACATAAAGAAAATATTATAAACATATGATAGTGCTTTTCTAATTGTACTCATAACAAAATTCAGAATGAGACTCTGACATCAATTGGACCTAATGTGTGACTCTCAGCAAACTAGGAAAGTCTGCATGCAAATAAACTCCAAACATATTATAAGCACATATCATAGAGCACAGTCCCTGTCCACGAAGTAGTATATAATCTAATAAGGTTTGATGGAATAAGATGAATATACCAGTAAGGGAAATATGGGAAAGTATGCAAAAGAAGAGTGACTGTACAGAGGTATGAGAGTCAAAGGGAGAAATCTTTCTGTTGGGTAGACTAGGATGGCTCTTATAAACATCACATGGGGGTAAGGGATTGAGTCAAGTCTGCATAATTTATTAGGATTTGTTGGGTGAGAATTTACCTCTTGCAGTGTCCCTCACATTCATCCCACTTATCCATGCACACTACCACTTCCTAATGTAGACCATTTTAGGCTCAAACCTGGACTTGTACAATAGCACTAATATTGGTATCCTGTCCTTAAGTATCCACTCCCTTTATGTATCCCAATTACCCTACTTAAAGCATATCTTCACTCATACTGCCTACCCAAATTCCAACAGCTTCTTAATGAAGGGGGTATTAATATTTACTTGTGCTAAAATTTTATTTTGATCTATATCTATCTGGATGTCAATAGTGAGTCTCAATCTTCATAACAGTCTTATGCTTTTATTTAAACCTCTGTTGCTAGTCACAGACAAAGATAAATGTGATTGCCCTCTTCTAAACTTCTTAAAGTAATTGCTTTGAATCACTGTAATTATTTTTATCTCAAACTGCCAAAGCTAGCATTTTAGCTTATCTCTTCATGGTGTAATATTTAAAGGGCAGTGATTACATTATTTCCACATATTCACACTACTAAAATAACATTGTACACATTGTAAGTATTCAGTAAACATTTAATTCAAAGGTTTAGTTTTGTCCTTAGCTTTACATTTCTCTAGGCTTCTTGCCTTGAGGTTTTTTTTTTTTTTTTTTTTTTTTTTTTTTTTTTTTTTTTTTTTTTTTTTTTTTTTTTTTTTTTACTGCATCCCCCCAAGTACTACAATTACAGGTGTGCAGCACCTGCCTGGCTTCATTGAGTCTTGAAGCTAACAAATATAAAGGATGTGATGTGATGTAAGTGATGTCATCATGGCTCTGACTCCCTCCACTCCGTGGAGGTTCCTGAGATAGGCTCTCTCCACTTAGAACTATGGCATGAGTCCATACTTTGCATATTGGTGTCATTCAGTGACAACCTTGGCACTCTTATTCATTTCCCAAATATAAATATGTAGGGAAGGATATAACCAGCTGTGTTTGATTCAAGTGCAACCTGTTGACTAATCACCACACTGAAGATATGGACAGGGTAATGTTGTTAGATACCTTGCTTATTCTGCCTCTCTACTAGAAGTCTCATAAGGCTAAATGGCTTGAGGAAGGAATTATTTTAAAAGAAAGGCAGGAAAGGAGGTAAAAAGCATGTCCTCATATTATCTACTTAACTTTGCCTTTATCTAGTAAAATTTAGACATGCTGCCCCTGAATTTTCACCTAAAACAAGCTACCTCTATTCCCTACATACCCTATGTTTACCCTACACACCTTATTCATATATTATTTGCTTTATATACACATATACACCTTATATATTACTTTATATATTACCTTATATTATCTAATATATAGGGTTTTCACAACAGAACATAGAATTATGACCTTTTGCTCTTAAGAAATATGCCAGCTTGTTTTAGGTACACTATCTGAACAGACCCAATAGTTCTGCTATTAGCTGTCTTAAAGGCAATAAAAATTAGTTTAATATCATAATATTTCTTTATACCTTAAATGGAATGCTCAAGTTTTGATGATTAATTTCCTTTATCTATGAACAAGGGTTTTGAGTTACTTATCAGAGAATTCATCATAAGACACATGTATCAAACATCTCTGCATTGCTATTTTATTGTTATAAAGTATTAAACCTCACCTCATCTAGTAAATCTGATCATGTAACTTTTTAACATGATAGAAATAATTTATTTCATAGTGAAAGTTCAGAGTGTTAGAGGATCTTCATTTGAATTTGTTCGGTATCAGATGAAATTAAAATCTTATTGGTTTTTAAATAAGGGAAAGAAAATATTGTTGCTTCAAGCATCATTTAAACAACTGAGTTTTTGTATTGAAAGTAAAATGAAAGGAACACTTAGTATTTGAAATGTATGGCAGACACTTGAAATATTTAGTCGTGAATGGTTAAGTCACTCAGATGAAAGTGAGCACATGTAAAAAATTCTTACCTATCCGAGAGGAACTCTTGATTAATCTTATGATGTGTTTGCAACCTTTAAAATATTTTGGACTTAGAATTTTTTTTATTTCTAGTTTGAGATTCTGGAATACAATTGAAATAATTTCACAAAGGAATAAAGTATAAACATATGTTGGCATTAAGAGCATAAACAGCATAGTCAAACTATTAAGTTCTTTCTTGGTATTTGCTTTAATTAATATTTTAAAATAGGATGAAGGGAGAGACCCATATACTTCAGTTTTTAGTATGAATATGGAGGTGCAACTTTTCTTTGTATCTCTCAACCAGTCCTACATTTTTTTCTTTTTAAGTTGAAGCATTTATTTTGCAGAAATTAAATAATGTTAGGAAACTGATTATTTCTGCATCTGTTTTGTTTTAAATGACATTGAATAACTGTAGTATTATGGGCTACAATGGGATGTTCTAAAACTTGTATCAATTGTGTAATATTCAAATCAAGGTATTTACGGTATCCATCACCTCCCACATTATGATTTCTTTGTGATGAGAGCATTCAAAATCCTTTCTTCTAGCTATTTCAAAACATTCAATATAATATTGTTAATCATAGTTATCCAACTGTGCAACAGAACATTAGAACCTATTTCTCCTGTCTAATTGCAGTTTTGTACCTGTTGACCAACCTCTACCTGTCCCACTATTCTCTTGCCCTTTCTACCTTCTGTTTACCATGATTCTATTCTCTGCTTCTGTGAGGTCAGCAGTTTAGATTCTACACATAATTGAAGTCATACAGTGTTTTTCTGTTCTTGTCTTATTTCATTTAACATAATGTCCTCCAGATTCATCCATATTGTTTCAAATGATAGGATTTCATTCTTTTGATGACTGAATAGTATTCCACTATAACCCTTTTAAAATCCATTCATCTGTTGATGGAGTCTTAGGCTGAAGTGGGTTGAATTGCACCCCTTGCTTCAGAAGTCCCTGACACTGTGCTAGCGGGAGGTGTGTGGATTTTGTCAATGTATCCTCCAGCCTGTTGGGGGCTTGGGATAAGTGACAGGTGTTGCTGCTTTCAGTCAGGCTTCACTTGTATCTTAACCCCTACCCCAGTCAGCTGCAGGGGCAAGTTTTAAGTCAGTGTGTGTGTGTGTGTGTGTGATATTTGGACCAGGGACATTCTTACACTGAGCTACATACCCACCCTACTTAATTTTTTTTTAAATTTTGAAACAGATTCCCATTAACTTGCTGAGGGTCTTACTAAGTTGGAATATATTTTTTCATATCTTCACTTTCAATCTATATGTCATTAGCTTTGGCTTTTAAGGCTAAAATTGGTCTCTTCTGGAATATTTGTGTTTAGTCCATTTAGTCTTTTGATTGGAGAATTTAATCCATTTACATTCATGGTTGTTATTAATAAACTGCCAAAAGTGTTTATACTATCTTATATTCCCTCCAGTAGTATCTGAGACTTCATACATAGCAGTTGATAGAATCACTGTTAATTTTATCCTTTCTATTCAATATGTAGTTGCAATTCTCTGTGGTTTTAATTTGTATTTTACTAATGGTGAATATGTTTTGAACCTATATTATATTTGTTTATTTTTTATAAAGTATTTGTTCAAATATTTTAAAATGCATGTTAAGTAATATTATGTTGATATGTTAGAGCATTTTATTCTTTCTGGACATATATCATTTAACAAATACATGCTTTGTTAAGATTTCCTTGTAACCTGAGGCAGTTTTTTTTTAAGTATGAGCAGTGATTTTGAATATTAAAAAGTGCATAAACTTTACAAAGTCAAGTTATTCAATTTTTTATATAGATTGAGATTAATTGAGAATGATTTTTCTAATATCTGAAAACTATTACTCTAGCTCAATGTCAAATATTCTCTTTGAAGTGTTACAATTTTACTCTTTACACTTAGGTAGCCAGTACTTTTATTTTTATAATATCTGGTTGATCCACAAACCGTCATTGAAAGCTATTCTTTCATTAATAATTGGTTTTTACCAAAATTTATTTGTTCACTGTGATTCTATATTGATTTTAATTAATTTATGTGTCATTTTAATGCCAGTATTATATTCTCTTAATTATTACACTTGATATGTTTTGAAAACAAGTAGTATTAGTTCTTCAAATCCATGATTCTTTTATAAAGGCATTTTGCCTATTTGATATTATTTAAATTCCTTTACAAATATATCTGGTAAGAACCAATTGGTTGATTTCCACCAAAAATCCTGCTAGATCAATTTTGGAAGAATTGTTACCTTAGCAATATTTAATCTTGCTTTCCATGAACATAATATATATAGTCCTCCCAAGCAAGGTTTTGTGATTTTCACTCTGTAGAACTTTCACATTTTTGTCAGATATATTCATGTGTACTTAATATTTTAATCATATTTTAAGTAGTTTTATTTTATTTAAAGCTCTCATTTTTGTTGTTAGTAGATAGAATACATTTTACTTGCTTATTCTAATAATTTCAGATTTTCTAACAAAATTGTTATTTACAAATATATTTTCCTCTTTTTTTTCCAAACTAGACGTCTTTTGTGCTTTATTCTTGTCTTACTGCACAAGCTTCATCTTTATTACAATGTTGAGTAACAGTTGTAAGAGCATTCATCTTTGTTTTGTTCCTAATCTTTGGGGTAAAGACTCAGTCCTTCACCATTAAGTTTGATATTATTTGTATATTTTAATAGGCATCATTTATCCAGTTGTGAAGCTCATATATATTCTGCTCCTGATTAGCTGAAAGTTTTTTTTTTTTTTTAATCAAGAATGGATGTTGGACTATGAAACATGTATTTTCTCTCTCTGCTGTATAGGTGTTTAGTTCTCTATATATGTTCAACTCCCTATATATTGCTTTTACAACATTCAACAGATTTTTATATGTTGTATTTTGATTTTACTTCAGCTCAAAATACTCTATAGCTCTTTTTTTTTTTTCGTACTAGTCTCATGGGTAATTTTAAACTATGTTATTTATTTTTTCAATATTAGAAGATTATTCAGAATTCAGAGGTTTTCCCCTGTTATCATTTTTTATTTTAATTTTATTTAGTTATTGAATATGCTTTGTATGACTGAATTATTTTAAATTATTAAGACTTATTTTATGGTCCTGAATATGATCTCTCTGTCAATATTCTCTGTGATGTAAGTCCCAAGGTTCTTTGTTAGAGAGGAGGAATGCCCCTAAACTAATAGCAAACTTTCCCAACCCACAGATAATTATTTCCTAATATCAACTAAAATTCAACAGAAAAATAGAAGTCATTCTGAGTATTTCATGTATGAAAAGATTTGGGGAAATAATTAGAGTTTTATGGAATCCTTGGAAAGGGAAGGACAGGGCCAACAAATGTTACAGAGACCCATTTCTCACTATTAGCATATCTAGGAAGACAGACAGAGCAGGTAAGCTGATGCCACAGATCTGTGATGTCTTTGGAATGAAAATATTTTATTCTCAGAAGGATGCTTGAAAGCTATTGGCCAAACTCCAGGTCTTCATCTTCTGTCTGCCAGTGCCTTTGTGCCTATCATCAGCAGTGCCAGAGAATAATGTCTTATGTTATTCTTTGGCATACCAAATCTCATTCAAATGATTTTATTGGCACAGTCTTCTGGCATTCTGGGAATCTGGTAAGAACTGTTCCCAGGTTCTTTTCCTGTATTTTAGGAGAAAGTATAGATAAAGGAAGAGGATGCTGAATTGACAATAGATAGCTTTCAAAGACTTTATTAATGTGACTTCAGTAGTGTTTCTCTTGCAAACAATATTTTAGTAAATAGCCTTGTACATTTCCCTTTTTTTGAAAGGTTTTCTATTGGATAGGCTCCTAGAATATAATGATTCACAGAGTGTACCTATTTTGCATTATGATAGATAGGACCAAATTACTCTCAAAAGCAGTTGCTTTCCAAGGAGTAACCACAGGAGGCTGGAAGAAGAAAAAGCCTGTTTGCAGATGAATTAGGAGCAGAAGTTAGTGCCCGAGTCCTTGTTTATTACATGGCTCCGATGTTCTGACTCTGTGAGGCAATGGGAGGAAGAATGAAGATGTGGTGGACGCTTGGTATTTTGTCATGAGGCCTAATGTCTCACATCAATCCCTTAGCCAGTGAGAAAGAAGAAATAAAGGATTGTGTGTCCACTGATAGGCATTAGGTCAGCAGCTTTTATGAGCATTTTCCAATTTAATTTTCAGTTCAAGTCTGTGAAACAGGTGTATTATTCTCACCATCTTTTCTGATGAGCTATAGAGGTTTAGGTGCCAAGTAATTTGTTGAAGATCATGCATTTAATAAATGTTAGAGATAGGTTCAAAGACAGCTGCGAAAAATTACAAAACTTATTCCCCCTTTCCCCCCTGTAATCTCACAGAAATCTTTCCCTCTTGAAATTCTAAACATCCTTGAGTCTCATATTGCTTAACCTCTGTTTTACTCTTTTAAAGGCTGCCATATATATTGTCAAAAACCCAAACTTTACAAGTGTCAAGACTTGAGTATGAAATAAAGTTTGTTATCTCCACCATTTATTATCTGTGGGAGTGTGTGTGTGTGTGTGTGTGTGTGTGTGTGTGTTTGTGTGTGTGTGTGTGTTGGCAGCCACTAGCCTCACCAGAGATTCAGTTTCTTATATTTTAATTTTTTGTCAGTGCATTGATAGTGTTAGATTCACGGGATACATTCATGCATGCACATAACATTATTTGATCTGTTTTTTTCCTCATGCCTCCTCTCTCCCTCCCTCCCTTCTACCCTTCCCATGTTGCTACTCTACTGGTCTCTCTCATAATTTTCATGAGGTCCTTTTAATGTGAGATTTTTGAGCTATTTGGTTACGCTCTCTGAATTTTAGTTCCAACATCAATACAGCAGATATATTGATGCATAAATACAAAGATTGATATGAGAATTAGAGATAACAGATGCAATGTATTTAGCACATTGTTGTAGCATTAATTATAGGTACATGTGATCATAGGACAAGAGGATGAAGAATACAGATTTCACAATTAGCACAAATTGAATATTTTGGACTAGATGCCAAGTGTACATATGTGATAAATCTTGGTTTTCCACATAGTATAAATATGGATTACGAAAGTTGATATTACTCTCCAAAATCAGATATGAAATATTTTATATTTATCTCTTCACAAATGGAAACAAGCTGAGAAGAAAAAGGGAAAATATTTGAAATGGAAAATATAGATTAGAACATTATATTATCTGTCTTCAAAACTATAAAAATCCACTCAGGAATATACTTAATTTACCTACATGTTTTCTTTATTTGGAAAATTAGCTTGTATCACTCTATTATTACGTGTTTTTCTGTCTTTCTTTAATGCAGATGAGGTAGAATATCAGGAACAGCTTGAAAATCTTAGTAATGTGTTAGTGGTGTTCATATTATAATAATATATATTCTTGGCTGATTGCTAAAAATTAAAATTATTTTTAAAAATTTTCTAGGATAACTAGTACCAATGTGTTTAAGTTGACCAAGTATTTTGATGCAAATATAGTGAGTGTGTGTGTGTGTTTTGGCAAGGCAAGGAAAATCAGTTTGGGTGCAACAATATATTTTTAACAATATATTTCTAGTTTTATAACACTAAAATATTTAAATCTCACAATAAATTACATATTATGCTCATTCAGAGTTAAACCTCATTGATAATATTTTTTTGATTTGTTACCTTTTTTAGAATTCTATTGATGCAATATAATTATATATCATAGTGAGATTCAAAGTGACATATGTATATATGCATACAACATCTCTTGATGTGGTTACCTCCTAACCTCATTCTGTTAACACCCTCCTTCCCCACACATGCTAGTAAGAGAGATAGTGGTATATGGACATAATATCACTGAGTCTATTTCCTTCCTCAAACCTCCTGGAAATTCAGCTTGCCCTCTTCCTCCCTCTGGCCTACATTTCAGTTAAAACATGAGAGAATTTTTTAAAACATTTTTATATACGTATATATACTGGAGGTTGAACATGGAGTTCTCCCTCTGAATTACATCACCACCACTAATTTATTTATTTGTTTTTTTTTTTTTATTTTGAAATAGGGTCTTGTTAGGTTGCCCAGGCTGACCTCAAACCTGTGGTCCTCCTGTCTCAGTCTCCTAAGTACTAGGATTATAAGCATGCACCACCTTGCCTAGCTCAAATATGACAAGATTTGAATGAAAGAATATAAGTACAAACTTTCGGATTTTAGGACAGAATGGATAATTAAGCATACCGAAGTTGACATGGAATAAATATTCAGAGCACACTGTGAAGCTCATTTTAGTAACATTGACTCCTCAGTTTTTCTATGTGCTTTTAAAGCTGTTATGATGTTGTTTTCAACATTATTTTCTGAATGTTGAAGTGTTATTGATTCCGAAACTGTTCCCTTTATTGTTGTTGTTAAATATTTAACCCTAAATATTTCAACGTAACTCTATCATTGTGTATTGTATTTCTATTTTAGTTGTTTATAATATTGTCATGTTTCTTCTTAAAATATTACTTCACTTAGCTTGCCATGACTTTGTCCTTTGAAAATTTGATTAACTAATACACGACATAAAAAATATAGAGAATTCTCCATGTATTCCTCTTTTGTACTTCATGTTTCAATTGCACTGATTGTCAAAAAGCGAGTATTTAGTTGTTTTATAATCATTTCATTAACTAAAATAAGAAGATCAAAATTGTACTTTTTCTGTATATTCTATATCTATACTATTAAGAACATGGATAAAATATTTTATGGAAAGTCTCTTGCAGTTTTATTTTTCTTCATTTTATAAGAGCAAATAAATCTTAGTGAGACTGATTTTGATAAAACAAATTGAGATATTCTTAGGCTTCAAATTGTTCTAACAGATTTTATGTATTTTGAATACTGAGAACATAGTATTTTTTTTTTCTTTGCAGTACTGGGGATTGAATTCAGGGGCATTCTACCTCCGAGCTACACCCCCAGCCCTATTTTTTTATTCTTTATTTTGAAACAGGGTCTCACTAAGTTGCGGAGTGCCTCACTAGGTAGTTGAGGCTGGCGGCGAACCCGGATTCTCCGATCTCAGCCTCCCAAATGCTGGGATTACAAGCATGCGCCACCATGCCTGGTTTCATAGTTACTTATTGATATTTTTCATCAAGATACTTTAGTTTTATAACTCATTTTTCTGTGTAATAGCAATTAAAAATAAATATGAAGATTTCCATGGTTTTAAGGTCCTATATATATAGAAGTATATACAGATAGCTATTTATTTGTTTATTCATTCATTCATTCATTTATTCATTTCTGCTGAGAGCTGAAACATTGAAAAACATTTTTACTACATAGAGTACTTTTGATTTCATACCTTGCGTTTTCTCATTCATCATGGAACTTACTCTATTAGTAGTTTTCTACTTCAGTTAATTTTTCAGTTAGAAAATTTTGTAAAAAATATGAAAATCATCTCTATGTCTACTTTTTCTGTATATCCAAAGATTTTATTGAGAAAGGAGTAAATATGTTTGGGGGGCTCCATTCAGTAATCTACCAAATGGGACATAGTCTGAACAATTTAAAGCACTAGACAAAAATTTGTTTGTAGCTTCTTCATATGTGATTAAACTACTGTAATAACCTAGATAAAATTTTTGAAATTAAATTTATAGACACACTGAAAATACATCCTCATAGTATCTGGGTATTTACTTAACTTGTCTCTCAATGTATTACTATTTTCGAAACTCTTAAAGAACACTTTGCATACAGAATCCAGACCAGTGCTATACCATAGGAATTTTTGTGCTACTATAAATGTTCACAATGCTATCCAAAGAGACACATGGTCTATTGAGCACTGCATATTGGAAAGTATGGTTAAGAAACTAAGTTTTACATTGTTAGATTTTATTTAATTAATTTAAATGTAAATAGCCATATATGCTAAGAGCTGTTGTTAACATAGATCTAATGTAGTCAGCTTTTTCTCTATATATCTCCACCAATGTTATAATCAGTAAGTTATTTGCAATGCCACTGTCCTGTTTCTTTTACTTCTGCATAAAACTCATATTTAAGAATATGTATATTTTTAAAAAATTATGGTCATGACTGTTGAACTTAAAATTTGGAAACAGTTATAATCTAAAAATGTTGATCACAAAGTAGGACATATTGGAATATTTTTGTGTTGCACAACAAATTTCTGAAACAAAATGTATTTTTTCTCTGAAATTATATTATTATATAGACTGTATATTTAACTTTTCTGAGAGCTAAATTCGTTTTTTGTGATGATTTCCAGACATTTAAGAGTGAAGTCTAGGATAATTACTTCAAACCTGATGCAGACACTGAACAAATACTTGATAACTGAAAGAATTGGCTCACTTACAGAAAACATGGGAAGTGTCTTGCTGGCTACATTAGCCCTTTCTAAAGACAATTGAAAACATGTAACGAAACCTCAGTTTTCAATTCAGATCATTGCTATTACAGCGTTGGAGTATGTTACACTAGTATTAGTGTTAAATCCATTCTTGCCCTTTGATTGTCAATGTGATATGGCTTTTCTAATTTATTGTCAGAAAGACACATATTTACTCTGAGATATAATTCATTTTCATTTATGTGGACAATTACAAAACTACATTATTTGCCTTTATTAATATGAAGACTCATTTTTGTATGGCTTAAATTTTATTTTCAAACTTGAAGTTGAAGTTCAAAAAAAAAACCTCTGCAATTTTTAAAAGTGTGAAAAAGCCCCTTCTCCCCCCGCCCATCGCGCGCGCACACACACACACACACACACACACACACACACACACACACAGCTCCTGAGCTGCTGCAGAGTTTCCACAGCTGTCCTTGCTTGGATTAATCACTATAAGGCTCTGACAAATATGTGCTGAAACAGGCATCTCGAAATGACCTGAGCAGGCAATCTGAAATGAAGCCCGGCTGATGCATTTTAAACATTACAAAGGAAATTTAGAGGATACAATCAATACCAGAAACAAATTTACAAGACAACAGACTTAATAGTAGGAATGCCGATTTCATAAACAATGGTAAATTTGATGCATTATTCTTTCTTTCCTTACACAGAGCATATGTGATGATATAGAAAGGACCACGCTTAGAAGTTTGTTGAAGATAATTTCTCATGGGTTTCTTGAATTTCTGCAGGTTTTGCAAGGAGACATAATGATCTTTCTTTTTGAATATCTTTCCAAGCCTTAAAAGATAAAATCTTTCCCTTTCTTTTCTTTGTATTTGATGCTGAGTCCAGGGGCATTCTAATTCTGAACTATAGTTATGCTCTTTTCTTTTCTTTTTTTTTTATTTTTTTTCTTTTTGAGGCAGGGTCCAGGGTCTCACTAAATTGCTGGGGCTGACCTCAAACCTGTGATCTTCCATACTTATCCTCCCAAGTAAGGAAATCACAGGTATGCGTCATCATGCCTGGCCAATTTTTTCTTTTAATGTAACAAAGTACAGGTTGGCTTATAGCCTAGAAAATTTGAAATAGTCTCCTTCTTCAACAAAGGACATACCTGGCTAGTTCCGTTTATAAAAGATTCATTTTTACCTACGATCATTCTCCTATAATTAAAACTACCATGTTTATAAATGTCACCTGGGTTTCTTTGTACTTTGTGGTAAATGGAGTTTAGGGCTCTCCTATACTGATCCACTTGCTGCTACTATCCCTGTGAGTACTAAAATTCTCTTGTCTTTTACCTAGAAATCTTGTATCTTTGGATAATATAATGAAAATGACAAGTCAATTTGTTACTTTGCAATTAGGGTAAAAATCTCAGACATTTCACAATTCTTGACAGTTCTACTTCATCAACCTTAAATTTTTCTTGGCATCTGAAATGATAGAAATCCTAATAATTTAAATTAGCATTTAAAAAAATAGTCCAGTTGCATAGGTTTAGAGAAATGGCACATAATATACACATAATTGGTTGTCAAGTACATTTGTATAGAAAGTATTTGTTTACAGAAATAATAATATTTACAACTGCCAACCAACAGCTTTTCTATCTATCTATTCTATCTATACATACATCTATAGATCTATAGTCATATACTTTTTTTTTTTTTTTTGCCGTACTAGGGATTGAACCCAGGGGCATTCTACCTCCGAGATACACTTTCACTCAGTCCTATTTTTTTCCCTCTGTATTTTGAAACAGAATCTTACTAAGTTGCGAAGGTCCTCACTAAATAGCTGAGGCTGTCTGCAAACCTGGGTCCTCTGGTCTCAGCCTCCCAAGTATTGGGATTACAAGAGTGCTCCACCATGCCCAGCCATCATATACACTTATAACTTCTCTTATATATTGAGTTATAGTCACTCACATAAATCTTAGCATTATTTTTGCTGTAAACCTATGAAAATAAGAAAATAGGAAATATTATAATAGATATAAAATAATATCAACTTCAGAATTTTGAAGAGAGACTTCCTATTTCTTTCTAAACAAAATATTGTTATTTTTAAAAAATAGTATTAAGAAAATCCAAGTTACAAGGACAGAAATAGCATTATAAATAGGTTTAAAATACAGGTTTTTCCCTAACGTAATTAGACATTACGGGTTATAGTGTCTGTGGTATTGAGTCTGGGCAGAGCATGGCTGGGTCTCCTGTTAAGTGTCTCACAAAGTTACAATCATACTGTTGTCCAGGCTGAGACTCCTCACCCAAAAGCAGGAGGTCACTCACTGGCAGAATTCATTTCCTTTTATTTCAGAACACATGAATTCTTAAACTTTGAGATGAGAAGAAGCACAAATTTCTGATATTTTATTTTCTTCTAAAACCTGAGTTGGGAAAATTTAAAATAACTTTTTTTTATGTTTTTATTTTTTTGGTTTCATGGGGGGGGTGGTATTGAGGATGGAACCCATAGGCATTTTACTCCCAGCTACACTCCCAGACTTTTTTTATTTTACTCTTATTTTATTTTACTTTAGAAACAGAACCTTGCTAAGTTGCTGAGAGTTTCACTAAGTTATTGAGTCTAGTCTTGAACCTATAATTCTCTTGTCTCAGGCTTCCCAGTACTGTGATTACAGGCATACACTACAACAGTGAGCTGTTTTATCATTGTTATTGTTATTATTGCTAACTCAATGACAACTAATTACCAATATAATCACATGATATCCTGTCATATTCACAATTTTGACACATGCTCAAAGGGAGGAGAATATCCATGGTACGTATGTTCATGGAGGTAGAATGCCGGGCCACCTTAGAGTTCTGTTATAGTAACTAATATATGCATTATCACTAATGTCTGCATAATTAATAGATAATATTTATAAAAACATATGTGTAAGTCAGGCATGGTGGCACGCACTTGTAATCCCAGTACTTTGGAGACTGAGATGGGAGGATCTGGGTTCGAGGTCAGCTGCTGGCATATTATAGTCATTAATCTTTAAGTAGTTGACTATTTAATTTTATATATATATAAAAAATTTAGTGTGATTTTTATTACCAAAAGAAGTAACATTTACTCATGTAAGTCATGACTAACTGATTATGTATGTGATTTCTGACCTGCAATCCCAAACGATCCTAAGGAACCTGCCATTCTGTTGCAGTTAAAATTTCGGATGCTCTTCTAATGTCATGCTCAATCTTCTTATCTTACATATTCTGAGAGAACTTTTGTGAGCTACTGTCACATATTACTTTATAGTTATTGTTATACATACTCAAACACATAAATATTTTTGGTATGAAATAAATATATTTTTTTTATATCTGGGGCTGACATCTTGATAGAGGGGCTGTCAGTCTACTTTAGCTGCTAGAACAAAGACATTTTATGCTATTCATTGAATCACGTGACTAATTTTCCTCTATAACCGTGAGACCACGTACAAGTCAAGCCAGTAATTCCTCTAAGAGATACAATAATAAAATTATTCCATTAGTACTGTGACCATGATATCTGTTGATAAATAAATGTACCCATTTATAATATGTGGGCAAACAATATCAAATTTAGTAATTTTGGGGAACAAACAGAGCTGGAATGTATAGAATGTATACATTGTGCACTGGCTCATGTCTCATTGCAGTGATGAGATAAGAAAGCACTGAATCTCAAAACAACAGCATCAGTTAATAATCCTGGTAAGGTTTTTAAAGGCAGACAATAGTGACACAGTTTAAAAAGACAAAACTATGTAACTTTCCTTTAATAACTGGACCTTTTTGGTGGCTAACATTTCATTCTAATCTTTTTCTTGTGATATGTGGGTACCGAGAAGTAAATTGAGTAGATTCTTTTTAGTATGTGAACCTGAGGTCAAAGGCACAGTGCTTTTACTCTTTGATGCCTTAACATCCTGTAAGATCAGTGGGATTTATTAAAATCTCAGTTGGTTTCAAATAGAGAACATCATGATCTCAGAAGTAGAAGATTTTCATTTACCAGTGTCTTGGCTGACTGGTGTTTAAAAGCCAAAAATAAATCTTCTCTAAAATGAAAGTTCAGTTCTTATAATTGGCATATTTAATTTTTTATGTGTGTTCATTACTAAACAAAGCCACATAAAGATATTTTACAGCACCAATGTATATGAAGAAAGCTATATTTCTTATCTATTTAATATATATAAATATACAGTATATAATTGTATATAAATATTACATGTATATTACTTATTTAGAATATATATTAAAATAGCATATACAACCATCTTTGATACACAAAGTGAAACCACCCACATAATAAGAAAGGTTTTCAACACATCAAAAAGAGACACTCTGCCCTCCACATACAACTACTACATTTAGTGTATAAACTCTTCCACAAATATCAAATAATGACATTCTTCCTGACTTTTCCAACTCTTTCTCAATACATTTCTTTCTTTTCCTTTCCTCTTATTTTTTTTAAATGATACCTATAGATAAGAAAATAGCAAATATTTCTATTACTAAGTCAATAAAGTACAATTTTAAATTACTTAATTCATCTATATGTAAAATGATATATATCTTAAAACAACATCAAAATTAATAACAAAAGCCAGACACAGTGGCACATACCTGTAATCTCAGTAGTTGGAAGGCTGAGGTTGGAGGATCACAGGTTCAAGGTCAACACAGAGAGACTCTGTTTCAAAATAAAAAATAAGAATCTAGTCATGAAAGAACAATAAAATATTTGGATCCACATGAAATTTTTGTTTATGTCAACATAAAATTTTGGTTTATAGGGAATTTTTTTGAACTGATCTGAATATAAAAAGGGTAGAATAGCATATTGATTATTATTTTTTTAAATGGTGGAAAGCATATCTTAAAGTTCCTATTGATAATTTAGTAGGACGATATACTTGGAGAATAGTGGGTAGTACATCATCTAAAAGACAAGATAATCACAGAGCGCAACCATCATTTTTTTTTTTTTTGTCTTTCTAATGAACAAAGGGAGAAAATGAGTTAAAGTCAATTTATTAGAGCTACCTCTGAAAAGAAACTTGAGCAGTATAACATATAGCCTACAAAATTTATCTCTCATGTAACTGCATTTTAAAGCAGAGTAATTCAACATTAAAACAAAGCTCATATAATTTTCCAGTGCTGACCTCTAATCCATTTTATTTTCCTAAGTGAAAATGAGTCGGTCTTAGAATGGTTTGTGTATTTTTCCTTATGAATGCAGGAGAAACGTATAGACAGAATATATAGCTCCTGATTTGATAGGATAGGTGAAACCAAATGCCACAGCATGTCTCATTTGAGCAGACATCCTACTCTAAATATTGTCTGTGGCATCATTTCTCCGGGTAAGAAGTAATCTGGTAAAATAAAACTGTCATACCAATTCCTTATCAGCTAACATCACATTACCTGTATTTATTGCTGAGGACAGGTCAGAGTGGTGAGGGCCAGGACATAGCATTGGTATGTTTTTACAGAGGAAATGCAGAAAGTGATTGGCCTTAGACTTAGAATAAAATAGTGGATTCTGAATACCCAGGCAAAATTAATAGTCTAAAGCAAACCTGGAGATTTCAAAGAGGAATATAACAAGAAGACACCAAACAGTATGAGAGTACTGGAAAAATCTCATACTGCATTTTACACAGTAGTCTCCAAGCTGCTCCAAAGTGTAATATAGAGTTATTTGAGACAATTCCAGAAACCTACTTTTGCTCACATCATTAAAAAAAAAAAAAGTTTATTGGAAGGACATGCAGCAATTCACAAAGATGGAGAAAAACTCAAATGGCTCAGGTTTGCAGAAACAGTAATAATCTCAGAGAACTGAGCTAGATGCAGACATAATTGCAGATTCCACTGCAAAGTTAAAATACAAAGTTCCTTGTTCAGAAATTATAATGAATTTCAAGATGTTGACAACAAAACATTACATCAAGTGTTGGAACCTTGGAGGAGATGGGTCCTATTTAAATGCACAGGTCACAAGACTGTGACTCTTTCCTGAGTAGCAAGAACAAAGAGATAAGCTCTTCCCGGCTACACCATTAGGATAAATCAGCTACCATAGTTTTTCATCCTTTTGCTATGTAGCTCAAGATTCACATTTCTATGAACCAAAGACTATTGGCCATAAGCAAGTCACATGACCACATAGAGGAAGAGAGGGTGGGACCTTTTTAGCAAGCCCATTAATACTGCATGCAGTCTGGGAGCAGAGGAAGGACTTTTTCAGAAGATAAAGAAACCATTAGCAAAAACAACAACAACAAAAAAAACCCCACAAAGGTCTCATATGCAAGGTTGGGGGGTACCATGTTTACATAGAAAGAAAATAAGAAATTATTTCTCATACTGCCATGACCAGATTCTAAGAAGTTGCATCCAAGAACATGAATAATTTAGTAGTGCTCCAATTACACCTATTCTGGGTCAAAAGCACTCAGAAACCTCAAAAAATCTTGGAGAACTTTTTACTAGTTAAAAAAAAAAACAAAAAAAACCTTCATGTTCATATTAAATTTCCTAATGTAAGCCCAGCGTGGTGGTACACATCTGTAATCCCAGTACTTGGGGAGCTGAGACAGGAGTATCACCGGTTCAAGGCTAGTCTCAGCAACTTAGGTAGACTTCCAGCAACTACGTGAAACCCTGTTTTAAAATAAAAAAAAACATAATAAGTTTGGGGATGTACATGGAGGTAGACTGCTGTTCCTGGGTTCAACTAATAATATTCCCCCCAAAATACCCAATATAATAGTTATCTAGTAAACAATCAGAATAAGAAAAAATATTTTAGATTGAAAAGAATTGTAAAAAATCACTGAAATACCTTTGATGTGAAATTAGTGTTTATCTTCTGATCAGTTTGTATTTGTGACTTTTAGAGTTTGCATAATGGGCTCATTGATGACTTTGCCATGTAGCTATCTCTGAGTGTGGAAAGGTTAGGACACACACTCTGGAGTCAGACTTTCTGGGTTCAAAGTCTAATCTATATTCCATTCAGTCTATATGCTGTAGGTAAATTATTAGCATCATGACTGACTATTAAAATAATGAAAAGCTGATATAATTTAATATATAATTAGGACTGGCAAAGGGAACAAATTTCATTCTTTCTAGACATCAAAAAGTAGATGAAAACAAACTATTACTATCCTTTGGGGAAGAATTCCTTTCTGGGAATGGACTTGATTTTCTCTTGATTTTTTTTTTCTAGTGATCCTTCCCAAATAGGCAGTTGTCCCTCAAGAGGAAAATGCAAAAAAATGGAGGTTTTATTTTTATCAGATCCTCTTTGGTTAAGTTAAGAAAATGGCTGGGTATTTTCTTTTTTGCCCTTATGTCTGCTTCAAAGACAATTGAACATTGATAGCAATCTGTGTTTTTGCTACTGTGTAAAAGAGAAACCATCCTATGCTACCGACAACCAGTGTTATCTGGTTTTAAATGTCAAGTGCATGTCAGCACAGAAAGAAAGAAATGGAGATAACATTCAAAGACGAATATATTGGAGTCAAAGATAGTCTAACCATCTGAGTTTCTGTGTCTTCCAGACAGGAGTTAGAAAAAAACACATCTACAGAAACCTAAAACATTTTGTGCCTTCTACTTTATCTAACCTTGTGATTTATAGCTACACATCATCTTTACATGCATGATTGTAGAATCTGTCTATGTTTGTGGTATACTGATGAATAATGGAAAGGTAATTCAGTCACTTTAAACTGAATCACTTAGATCAGTTGAGTAATGACATTCTGTCTTTATGTCACCCCTTTCAAGGTCTAGCCGTCTCTTACTAAACTCAAGGATTTTTTGTTTGTTTCTTGTAACAGACATTTATCCTTTGACAGTTCTATGATGTACAATTATGTATGAACCATGTTATATGCTTTTCATTTACACCAATAATCTGGCCTGTTATTTACACTAAACCTCGGTGACTTCTTTTTTTCAGAGAAAGGATGAGCATTCTGTTCTGGAGAGAAAGAAGATACATGTTTTTTGTTTCTTGTTCACTTATGGTTAAACTTGTCATTATTTACAAAATAATTGCACATTTAGATTCAGTAGTTTTATGTTCATAGTTGTTTACAATGTAATTTCACCACCATAGTGTTTGTAGTATTTAGTACAAATGTTTGAAATACAGTACCTTTTTTAAACAATTTCATATTAAGCTATCAAAACATTTTTGTGGGAAATTGTTTATGATAATAGTTCACAAATATAGTTGATTATGACATTAATATATATAATAAATAATAATAAATAGTATTGATGAATGAATGTTCAAATATGTTTTGGAAATACAGAGTTAAACAAAGCAGGAATCTTTTATAGGATTTTTTTAGTTGTTATTAGGCTTACACCTCATTGTGAGCTCCAAAGTACTTAAAAACGTTTTTGGCCTTTCCTGATCACTACAAAATGTTTTTGGACTTTCCTGATCACTACAAAAGAGAAATGTGTAATTTGGAAAATATTGAATATAGAATTCTGCTGACAGAGAATTTTTGTTGTTTATATGATTACCTGCAGGAAAGACAAGAGAGTAGGAATTTTAGGCTTTTAAAAATATTTGTTTGGTATCTATTAGACACAGGAAGATGAGATAATCTGTGAGAATTTCTAAGAACTACTTTTATAATATTGAGAGTAAATGTAAAAGAGTTTGATTGATTTCCTCCTTTATGAAAAAATATACCTTTGATGATTTTGTGTTTTAGCCTTCTGTCAGTTTTAGTTTTCTGGGGAAATGACTTAATGATATTATTAACCTTGACATAGCCTAACATACAATACCTAAAATTAAATGATTAATTACAAAGTGAATTCTAATTCTTTTCTGAAGCGAAATACTCTTTCAACTGTATCTAAAATCACGTATGAAAACAAAAGTAGAGAAAGGGAGAGACAAATGCTTATGAGCTATGTAACGTGGACAAATGGCGATGGTAGAAACCAAGCCAATTTTTTTTAAGAAAATAAGAATTTTGAAAGCTTGTATGAGTAGATTTGCACTCACAGAATACCTATTTTCTCTAAAAAAATGGAAAAGAAATTACAACTAGTTTTAGGTGTTAGTTGGAATCTTTCTTTAATTTTTATTTTATTATCCCTTCATTATAATTTTAAACCTTGATGTATCTCAGGGTGATAGAGGCATACATGCACACAGCGCTCCTGGAGCCCTCTCCCAGCTCCCACTCCAATCCCTCTTCCTCCCCACCTTACCATACTCAGCACAATGATTGACTTTGATATGTTTGTGTATGTACATGATGTTCATTGAAGTGTTTCCCTCTTCAAATCTTCCCCTTCCCTCTTATCTTCCTCAATTAGGTTCCCTCCTTCACTCCACTAAAGTGTCTTCTTTGTCTGGAGTCCCTCCTGTGTCCCAATTTCTCCCTAGCTTCTGCTTATGAGGGAGAACATGTGACCTTTCATTTTTAGTGACTGACTAATCTCCCTTAGCATAATATTCTCCAGTTTTCTCTATTTCCCTACAAATGACATAATTTTGGTCTTCTTTGTGGCTGCATAGAATTCTGTTGTGTATGTATCCCACAATTTTGTAATACGTTAATCTGTTGATGGACATCTCAGGTGGTTCCATAGTTTGTCAATTTTAAATTGTGCAGCCATAAACATAGATATGCATGCACTTCTGAGGTAGTCTGGTTTCAATTCTTTTGGGTAGATACTCAGGAATGGTATAGCTGAGTCATATGGTAGGTTAGGTTTATTCTTCTGAGGATCCTCTACATTGTTTTCCAAATAGTTGCACTAATTTGTGCAACTGCAGTGTATCAGAGTTCCTACTTTTCCACATCTTCACCAGCATTTATTAGTGTTTATGTTTTTAATGATTGCCATACTAATTGGGGTTAGGTGAAATCTCAGGGTAGTTTTGATTCTCTCTGATTGCTAATCATGTCGAGCATTTTTTTCATATATTTATTGGCCGTTTGTATTTCTTCTTTTGTTAAGTGTCTATTTAGTCCACTTGCCCATTTTTATTGGGCTTTTGCTTTTTTGGTGGTAAGTTTTTTTTAGTTATTTGTATATTCTAGTTATTAGTCCTTTATTTGAGAAGTAGCTGGCAAAGATCTTCTCTTCTGACTAGTCTCTCCTGAGATTCTTTTTTTTTTTTTTGTTTGCGGTACTGAGGATTGAACTCAGGGGCATTCTACCTCCGAGCTACACCCCTAGCCCTATTTTTTTATTCTTTATTTTGAAACAGGGTCTCACTAAGTTGCAGAGTGCCTCACTAGGTAGCTGAGGCTGGCCACGAACCTGGATCCTCCTGTCTCAGCCTCCCGAATGCTGGGATTACAAGCGTGCGCCACCATGCTTGGCTTCTCTTGAGATTCTTGATAGTTTCCTTTGCTGCACAGATGCTCTTCAGTTTAATGTTATCCCACATATTTAATCCTCATTTTAATTTCTTGCGCCTTTAGAGTCTTGTTGAGGAAGTTTTTACCCTTGCCTATATGTTGGAGTATTGGTTCCATGCCTCTTCAAGTAACTGCAAAGTCTCTGGTCTAATTTCCATGTCTTTGATTCATCTTGAATTAACTCTTGTGCAGGGTGAGCAAGTGGGGTTTATTTCCATTTTCCTGCATATGGTTAATCAGTTTTGCCAATACCATTTGTTGAAAAGGTCATCTTTTTTTCCAGGGTATGTTTTTAGTCCGTTGTCAGGAATTGATTGGCTACAAGTGTGTGGATTTGTTTCTGAATCTTCTATTCTGCTCCATTGGTCTGTGTGTCTATTTTTGTGCCAATACTATGCTGTTTTTATTACTGTGGCTTTGTAGTATACTACAAACCCTTGTAGTCAGGTATGGTGTTATCTCCTGCATAGTTCTTATTTCTGAGGACAATTTTGGCTATTCTGTAGTTTTTTTTTGTTTGTTTGTTTTTTTATATCAAGGACATTGGATACATTTCTGGCAACAATGATACCAGTGTTAAGATATGTTACACTTGTACACATCCATCTTCTTAGAGATTGGTAATCTTCAATTGAGAAACTCACAGGCAAGAAGAGGGCTACTTACCATTCTGACTTTATTAAGAATATAGCAATGATATAGGCAAATAAAACAAAGAGGTCTTACTGTGTTAATATGACAAAGAAGTCTGCATGTATTAATTCAAAAGTAGCTTCATGGGGATAGTTTGGAGGAACAAGAACAAGATAAACTTCAAGCAATAATCTACAAGGACCTTAGACCCACACCCTTCCTGCTCAGCAGAACTCCAACTCACCCTGTCAAGGCTCCAAGTTTCACTAAATCCCACCTTCAGGACTTCTTAGCTATACTCAGGACCAGCCCTGTGTTCTCAGAGTGTGGCAATTAGCCTGCCAGAAAACACATTATGGCTCCGGATCCCTTCACACCAGCATCCTGGTTGTAAAGCTCCACATGCCACTTTAGTGGTTTTGTTCACTTATAGTATGCAAGGAAAACTGACCAGGGTTACTCAGAAGATGTCATGGTGGTTACAGATCAAGAGGACCAATTCACAACCAGCTAAATACCTGCAGTAGTACTAAAAAAAAGAGGGTCTTAAACCAGACTCCCATGCCACTGTCTAGTCCACCTAAGATAGGTCTTCATGATGAAAAGTTAGCGATGCTCAGTTTATAGATTTTCATTGTTTTATTAAATATTTCATTGTATTAGTCAGGGTTCACTAGAGGAACATAGTTCACAGGATGGTTAAGAGGGGATTTATCAAGTCAGTTACAGTCCAAAGCAGTGTATTGAATCTGTAGATCACATCTGGAAGGATAACTATTTTGATGATATTTATTCTGCCAATACAAGAGCAAAGTCTCCTTCTATCTTTTAAGATCTTCCTTAATTTCTTTCTTTAATGTTTATTATTTTCATTGTAGAGGTCTTTTACATTCTTGTTTAGGTTTATTCCTAAGTATTTTATTGTTTTTGAGGTTATTGTGAGTGGAAATGTTTTCTGAATTCCTTTTTCAGTAGATTTATGGTTGGCATATAGAAAATCTTCTGATATTTTTAGATTGATTTTGTATCCAGATACTTTGCTAAATTTGTTAATCCATTCTAAAAGGTTTTTGTTGAGTTTCTTGGGTCTTCTAAGTTTAAGGTCATGTCATCTGCAGATAGAGAGGGATAACAATGACTTTGCTCTCACATATTGGAGGTCAGAAGCAAGAAGCGAGGGGTAGGAAGCGAAGGATAGGAAGGACCACACATCATCTCCAAGGCCATTCCCCAGGGACACTCCTCTGCCAGCCACACTCTACTTGCCGAGGTTACCACTCATTAAATCCATTACAACAGACTTACCCATTGATGAGATTTCAACCTACATGACTTAGTTATATCAAGTTATAAAATTAGCACCTGAGCTCCTCGGGGGACATTCTATATCTAACCTTAACAGGTATATTAAATTGCAGTCTCATTTTAAAGGCCTCATTCAAGTTAAATGACCCAAAGTCACCAAAGTTACAGTGTTTATAATTATTGCTATTTTGATTTCTATTTTGGCACCAAGAAAGTCAATTGTCTTCATTTTTGCAAAGTAGTATTTTTTTTTTTACATTAGTATTTCTCTGTGTTTAGAACACAGAGAATATTGGTCTAATATGCTCCCAGAGATGTCCTCAAATTAGGCTTTGTGTGTGTGTGTGTGTGTGTGTGTGTGTGTGTGTGTGTGTGTTGCTCAGAATTGATATCAAGGGCATTCTACTTCTGAGCTATACCCTCATCCCTTTCTGTCTTTTTCTTTTTTTTTTTTTTTTTTGAAATAGGGTCCAGTAAGATGCTGAGGGCCTACCTAGGTAAATTGCTAAGACTGGCCTTGAACTGGGAAATAAGCATGCACTACCACCCCTGTTTGTCAAATTCATTTTTTAACTGAATATTTGATAAGTGCTACAAAGGAAGTCTTATTATTAAAAAGAAAAAAAAGTACTTCTGTATTTTTTATGGGTGGTATATGAAATGCAAAGGTTTCCTTGGAGATGTGATAAATTTTAACGGGAAACCTGAAGGTGGGTAAGACATACGTTTTTATACAGATAAAAGAACAAGTCCAAAGGATTGAGGCAGAGCAGAACTTGCACATTTTGGGGTCTGAATGAGAGACAATGCAATGTGTGTGGAACTCAAAGAGCAGGAGGTAGGTGTTAGGAGACCAGATATAGTAAAGCCGGGCATTGCTACCTCATGAAGGACCTTGTTGACTATGTTAAGGTATCTGTATACTACCTTATATCTTTCCCCATTTCATAGGTAGTGGTAAAATAACTTGTTACATGTAAATTCTTATCTAAAGGTAAAGGGTTTAGTTCTTAAGTGTTATGAACCTATTACCTTTTCATAACCAGAGGGAGATAGTCAATACTGGTTTCATCCCTTCCAGCAACAGGACTAGATGTCCAATTATAGAACAATTTGAAATATATATTTTTACTAAAATAATACTTTTAGATAAATAATGTATTTTGAAAGGAAATATAATTTATTCATTATCAATAGCTTTCTATAGGTAGCTTCTTAGACAGATAGTTATTGTTAGGCTCCAGAATTTCAGCTCATTAGTATATGCTTATATCCTGTGCCTGTCTCAGAATTATTCAAGATAACATTAAACTCATAGTAAATAAACTGGGCTTCTGTTGTTTTTGTAGTTGTTATTTTTGTGTTACTGGGGATTGAAACCAGGAGCAATCTGCCTCTGAGCTATACCCCCAGCCCTTTATATTTTCTGTTTTTTGAAACAAAGTCTCACTAAGTTGTTGAGAGTATTATGAAATTTCTGAGTCTTACTGTGTTTTGAGGGTCTCCTTGAATCTGTGATTCTCTTATTTGAATTTCCCAAATACTCAGATTACAGATGTATGCCAGCTTACCTAACTAAGCTGGTCTTGTTTGAAATGAGGTTTAAATAACAGTAACTTTCCCAAATTAAGGTTTTTAAAAATTATTATTTTCTGCATATCTGCTTAATAAAGTTTTGAAAGACTGTCATGTAAATATGTTTATTTGTTAGTTTGGGTGAATAGAGGTTACTGATGTTTTTCTGTTCCTTGGAAATTTGGCTGAGAAATCAGTCAGATTATAAAGTATAAGTCACTGAGATGCCTGTTGGCCATAGACAGAGCTTATAATGAAAGGTGTCAGTGCACTAAATAAGGAAGGGTTCTTATGACAGGTAAGAGGATCAGTGCTGTGCAATTGACATCATCTTATATTTTGTTAGTCATTTTGGCCATTACATTGAGAAATTTTTAAATAACTTGAAGAGAAAGAAAATTGTTCACTATCAAAATGATATTGCTAGTTATACCCAAATGGGAAAAAATTATGAAAATATTCTTACTTTTTTCTCTGTGGCAAGGAAATCCTTTAATCATGCTATATTTTATGTCAAGATATATATTTTCCCATTAAACTTGGTTGTCATACCAAAAATAGAAATACAGTAGAACTTTTGAACTTTTGAACTAGCTTGTTAGAAAATTCCTGTCACGCAAGCAATCCCAGTGAATAAAGTACAAAGACAATTCATTATAGTAATTTTGGATAAATATTTTAAGTGTCATTTGAAACTCTGAAATTTTCTAGTCTTTCAAGAATGCATTTAATGCAATATTTATGAGTTTTGGCATTATTCTTACTCAAAATTTGTAATTTGGGGTTATTATGGACTGAGAAAGTTTCATGAAGTCTCAGTTTACCTTTATCTAAATGTTACTAAAATTTAAATTATAAAGACTTGGTCAGTATTCATAAGCATCAAAACATGTGAAAATATTACTGAGAAATTCTGCAAAAGATTCATGGAGTTTACACAGAAGGGGTGAACTGTATATTAATGGATGCATCGGAGGTTGCATTGTCTTTGGTTTTTGTCTGTAGTAGTTACAGTGATTAATGAACCACTGTATCTGGCTTTCATATCATTTTTTTTCTTTTGTGCCACATTAAGGAACTATCTTTTCTTTTTATATATCAACCACATTTGTTAGATTTCCTGAAACTATAATACTTCAGAGAGTTGGCTAACAGTGAGGTGTATACGCAGAGGTGAATGGATTGTGTTTTCTAGTGAGCCCTGCTAATGAAGGAATAGAAGAACACCTGGACCTTGTGCTACCCACACCAGTCTTGGTATATCTTGTCTGTACTAACGGAAATTGTAACTTATTAGAGATTTTTCTCCTTTTCCTGTCAACTACCAAACTTTTTTATGTAAATTTACCCAGAGTCACTTGGGTAATTTGGGCCCAAGAATGTTCTATTGTTAAAAACATTCATATTTAAAATATATTGAACATTATTAATTATAAAATCATAGCCATTAGCCAATCAGAAGGATAATTTCCATAGACATAAAAAAAAATTGCTGTGCTGACCAATCCCTAAGTAGCGGCCTTGTTTATATCATTTTACTAACTGCCTTGACCTAATTAAGAATGGTTTTGATTACCATAGCCTTGGAGCAGATCTATTTTTTTTAATGTTGAAGTAAAATGCTTCAAGATAAACATTTCCTATGTGAAAGAATATTAGTTACTGATGCCAGGTGTGGTGGCTCATGCTTGTAATTCCAGCATTTGGGAGGCTGAGACCGGAGGATCCGGGTTCGTGACCAGTCTCAGCTACCTAGTGAGGCACTCTGCAACTTAGTGAGAACCTGTTTCAAAATTAAGAATAAAAAATAGAGCTGGGGGTATAGCTTGGAGGTAGAATGCCCCTGAGTTCAATCTCCAGTACCGAAAAAAAAAAAAAAAAAAAAAAAAGAATATTAGTTACTGATATTTGGTATCAGTTACTAAGAAGTTAAAAATTGTGGTGAGTCTCTTGAGATCACTGACATTGCAACTTCAGCCAGTGTTTCTCTGCTGGACACAATGTGGATATATTAAATAATTGTGAAAAACAACATAATTCTCTCCTTTTGGAATTAAGAATATACCTGAACTTGAAGTAGAAAATACATAGCTAGTATTATCTTCTAAATGTCTTTCTGTATACGTACCATCTTAGCTATTTGAAAATGGCAGAGATCCTTATGTTTATATCTATGTATCTGCATTATTTTTTTTTTTTCTGAATTACGTGACAAGATCCTTTAGCAACCTAAATTGAGAAAAAAACAAAGAGATGCCTTGGCCCTGTTAGGAAGACATGGGGAAACCTTTGTAAATTCATATCTGCTTTCAGATAAATAGGTTGAAAACAGAGAATTTTTCTTCAACTTCTCAGTTGCTTCAACTCTGCTCATTATGTCACAGGGGGCAATTTTGGGAATGGCATACTTTGTGTAGTTTCACATGACAATTCCATTATGGAGTTATGCATCTCCCCCTTATGTTACTGTTATTTTTAGATGAATCCTATGTTTGCTGACTTTCTTAATCACTAAAATGTTTATTAGTAGCTTTAGTAATTTCATAATTGCCAATTTTATTTTTTATAATTTTTGATTCTTAATCTTTCAATCCCAATTAATTTTTAAATATATTATAAACTTTTTACTATAAATATTTCTTCTAGTGATTTTTATTGACTCAACAATTTTAAAATGAGTTAATTAGGTCCCATGTGTAAATGAAATGTTAATTGGGGAAAGATCCCCTTCTAAAACAGTAATTGCCTTTGGTTCTTATCACTAAATATACAATTATCCCATTTCATAATTTCTGCAAAAAGGGTTGAGTATTTTCAAAGACTGACATGAGGAAATGAGGGTCACAAGAAGTTTTCTCTAGCATACTAGTGATATTGATCAAAAAATTGGTAATTACTACTCTAAGAACTCTCAGTGTAATTTTGGCTTTTATTTATTTTTTTTTTCTTGCTAGGAACCTTTCCCTGAAATTAACAAAAGATGATCAGGAATCCAGGTGTCCCCACATGAGCCGAATGCCCGGTAGTCCATCTACAGATTGGCCTCTACAAGGTGTGGAAGAAAATGGAGGCATAGATTCTCTGCCATTCAGACTGATGCTCCAGGACTGCACAGCAGTGAAGACATTGCTATTAAAGATGAAGAGAGTGCTTCAAGAGGTAAACATTTACGCTAAGGTTAATGTTTTTCAGGGCTGGTAAACAATGAGGTCTATAGACATGGTCAGACTCTGCTCTGTCAGTCGGTTTCTATATGACATTCGGCTGTGCTCACATATGGTCCTGGGCCAAGCATTTCCTATAAGTCAAAGAAAGGGTTAAGGGCTTTGGTTTATAAATAAATAATTGAAGATCAAATTTTAAGATTCTAAGGTTCTATGAAGGATAAATTATGTCAAGACATCCATACTTATCAGGTAAGGAGAAATGGGTATTAGCTATTAAATTATGTATATGTACTTTTATAAAGCTAGTAAAAGATCTATTAAATATACCTCACTTTGATGACACTGTTGGTGGGATTGTAAATTAGTACAAACACTATGGAGATCATTCTCAAAAGACTAGAAATGGGGCTGGGTGTTCACACACCTGTAATCCCAGTACTTGGGAGACTGAGACAGGAGAATCACAGGTTTGGGGATGGTCTCAGCAAGTAGTGTAACTCTCATCAAAGTAGTGAGACCCTGTCTCAAAATAAAAAATAAAATAGAGCTGGGGATGTAACTTGGAGGTAGAATGCCCCTGGGTTTGATCCCCAGTCTCTCTCTCTCTCTCTCTCTCTCTCTCTCTCTCTCTCTCTCTCTCTCACACACACACACACACACACACACACACAGACTAGAAATGGAACCACCATTTCTTATGACACAGCTATACCACTCTTTGATCTCTTTCCAGAAGAACTGAAGTCAGAATGCTATAGTGATACATATATAGCCATGTTTATTGCAGCACAATTCACTATAGACAAGTTACAGAACTAACTTTAGGTGTCCATTAGAAGATGCATGAATAAAGAAAATGTGATATATACACACAATAGAATTTTACTCAGCCATCAAGAAGAACAAAATATGTCACTTACAGGAAAATGAATGAAAATAGAGAGCTATGCCTAGAGAGATCAGCTAGTCCTAGAAAGTCAAGGGTTATGTGTTGTATCTCATATGTAGAAGTTATAGAAGAGAAAACATAAGAAGAGAGAGACCAATAAGATAGTGGAAGGGAATTGGGAGAGAGGAATGGGGGAAGGAAAAAAGGAGGTTTGAGGAAGGAAACAGTTCAAATAATGCTATGTCCATGTATGAAAGTATCACCACCAATCTCACCAACATGTTCCAGGGAGGAAGGAGGGAGGAACAGGGTAAGATGTGGAAGGAAGTATACTAAGTGCTGTGTGCAACTATGTTGATATCAGTTAGAACCTCACTATGATGTAATATTACAATGCACTAATAAAAGTATATAAATATCCCAGTTTTAGGTAGCCCCTTACATTATGGTAACTCATAATCATAATTATTATCATAATACTTTTTAAATAATAAGTCTAGCACTGCTACAGAAGACTAGAATTGAATCAGAAAGAAAGAATGCAATTTAAATGAAATTGCCATATGCTGTTGGAAGCAGCCAGTCATATGTTCTCATTAGCTATTATAAACAAAAACTAGAAAGAGATTTTTTTTATTCCTTATCAGTTTATATCACTGCAGTGGTCTAGATGTCTAAACTATATTAAGTAATATTTAGGAATGATAGTAATATACCTGATTGCTAATAGAATTCAAACTTTGTGATCTGGCAGTTAAGAGGCATACAAATAAGTTATATAAACTTACAATTAAACAAATATGTTTTTAAAAGGGCAATCAGCATGCAAAACTCATTTCCTCTTTATTTCACTATTATTTACACTTGTGAACTTAATTATATCCTTTGGATTTATATGGTAGAGAACTATATAATAGCTGCTGTACATCATTCCCACTTTTACATTCATTTATGTCATTTTGAAAGCTCATAACCAGCCTTGTAGGAGTATTTATGCCACAGAAATTGGCAAACACTACAAATCAGGACTTTTTATTTTTGGCAAGATTGCTGTTACATATTTACCAGCAGAGCACACTATATGTTTGGCTATATGATTTCTATACTGATAACTTATGTTCCCCACACATACATAGATAAGTTAGAATCTCCTTGACCTCTAGCTTAACATGCAAACTGAACCTTCTTGAACAAGGGAAACTTAATAACATAGGTTATATTAAAAGATACTAATCTCAAATCCTATAACATTTAACCTTTCTGTTTTTTTTTTTAAACCTGTCTCTTTAGTCTGGATTTTAATAACAAAACAAGTAAAAAGGGAGGAGGAAGAACTGATAGTAAGTGATGAAAGACTTAGGGCACTTAATTTTATAACTTGAAAATATTCAGTGATAATCACTACAGAGGAACTACTCAGAATTTTGTGAGATATTTTATATACATACACCTGTTTTTCTTCCTTAAACAGAGATAAAGAGAATTGAGTGTTAAAGGTGATGCATAATGGGCCATAATTACATATGTTTGTACAGTAAATTCAGAAAACAGTCTTTATTGCCAATGTGAAAACGCTGTATTATTTAGCTGTATTATTTTATGATTATCATAGATAACTATTCTAGTAATGAGATATTCATAATAGATACCTCTGAAGTCAGGTATTTTCTAACTGCAATTCTCATCTAATGTGAATTTTTGTTTAGTTTACCACCTACTATTCATCTTAGTTTGACAATATTTTTTAAAAATACAGGAGTCTAAATTAATATACAGATTATTTTTTAATTGTAAGACATCATTGTTGTCTATTTTTTGGTACTGGGGGTTGAATCCAGGAGTATTCCACCTCTGAGTGACACCCTCAGTCCCTTTTTATTTATTTTTGCTTTCTTTTTTATTTTGAAACATGATCTTCTTAATTCTGAG
The DNA here is from genome assembly GCA_004027655.1 of Graphiurus murinus. Taxonomy (NCBI): domain Eukaryota; kingdom Metazoa; phylum Chordata; class Mammalia; order Rodentia; family Gliridae; genus Graphiurus; species Graphiurus murinus. The sequence continues at coordinate 104,466 of PVLC010001538.1, read as the reverse complement.
GCCGTTTTCCTACTTTATATTGTCCTGTCTAAGCCTCCTAAGTACTGGGATTACAGACATGAACAGCTGTACCTGACTTATCCATTTTTTTATTTATTTAATTTTTTAATTTTTAATTTTTTATAATAATTGGTGCATTGTAATCATATATCTTTGTTAGGTACAAGCTAAAAAGGCATATATGCACACATTTCTCATTTAATCCCTTCCCCAATTCCCACCAAGTTCAGTTTAGTGATTGACTTTGATATATTTGTGAAAGTACATCATGTGCATTAGGGTGTCCCTCCCTCCCCGCCCCATCCATCCCCTTCAGTTAAGTCAATTTCTTTACTTATCTAGGGTTTCTCCTTTTTCAACTAAGATAAATAATTTTAATATATCACAGCAGAATATGCTCTTTTTGAAATTTTTTTCTCATTACATAAATTTGAGAAAAGCTATACTTGTAAGGAATACAAATGTTTTAGCTATTTTTAGTAACTTACTATTAGCATTTTGTCACAGAGGTATATATTTGGATTTTATTCATCCTCTCTTCAACCTCATTCTAATATCCTTCCTTAAAATTTTGTCATTATGAAAAGAAAAAAAGCCAGGCGTGGTGGCGCATACTTGTAATCCCAGCATTTGGGAAGCTGAGACCTTAGGATCTGGGTTCTCGGCCAGCCTCAGCTACCAAGTGAGGCACTCCACAACTTAGTGAGACCTGGTTTCTAAATAAAGAATAAAAAATAGGACTTGAGGTGTAGCTCGGAGGTAGAATGCCACTGAGTTCAATCCTCAGTACCGCAAAAATAAATAAATAAATAAATAAATAAATAAGATTGATCTTTAAAAATATCATTATAAACTAATTTATGGAGATATATTATACAACCAAGAGTCCAGCTGGGTTTAAAATCAACAAAAACAAATCAAATTACAAATCTTGCTTAAGAATTGCTTTTATATATTTGTTCTCACTGAAAATTTTCACTCAGTAGAATATAAAGCATTCACGACATTTTTATACTTTAGTAAATAAAAATATTTTACTCTAAAAAATCATATTATCTCTTGTTGATTTGAGGGGACATCTACATGGAACATTTAAAGGTATTCAGAGTTGTTGGGCATGGTAGTGCATGATTGTAATTCCATTGGAGGCTGAGGCAGGAGAATCGCAAACTTGAGGTCAATCTGGGCAACATAGTGAAACCCTGCCACAAAATAAAATAAAGAGTTGGGTATGTAGCTCAGTGGTAGAGTATTTTTCTAGCATAGAGGGGACTTGGGGTCTAATCCCCAGTATTAAAAAAAAGAAAGACTTCTTCCAAATAATTTTGCAGGTAGCACATATAAATATAAAACTATTTTTGCAAATTCTTTTATCGGCCAACTGCCTCTAAAATATTAAATCCTGTTATCTCATTCAAGATTTTCTCCCTTTTAGTTATTTTGTCATTAACTGGCATTGCCTGACTCATTTTTCTGTGTACTTTGAGTTTAATAAAAAACTATTCATCAGTAATTTATTCTGGCAATTTGTAATGGCTGTAGTCTGTGCTGCCATCATAATAACATAAGTAACGCCAAACTAATTCAACTTTTTGCACCATATTTGTTATGCTAACCTACAATGTGGACTTTCAATTGTGTGTGTGCACGTGTGTGTGTGTGTGTGTGTATCACCCTTTCCGGCACTGAGATTACAGGCATGGGCCACCATGCCTTGACAAATAAATATAATTTTAAAAGTGAGTAGAACGGTGAAAATGACGTTAGCCATGTGTTTGAATCTGAATCACCTCAGGGTAGGAGCCAGGCATGAAGGTAGGTCATGACTGAGACACTGAAGAATCTTCTACAGTAATCTTCCTGTGGATCCTGGGCGAATGCATGCTGAGGCTCTGCAAGAGGTTCCTCCATGTGTCCTGGAATAGAGGCCCTGGATTATAATATGTGTGGCAGACTATTTGCACTAAGCACACTTGCAACCTTCCTCCTCCTTGGGGATTTTCATTCCTAAATACATGTTAAATTTGCCTGTATTTCTTTCTTCAGTTGCTACTATATAAGTGATGTCCCAATTTCTTGCAGTAATTTCAGAATTGCTCAATTAGGGATGTTCCCTAATTGCCCTTATAGGTTCCTCAGAAGCTTCTGCAACAGCCTACATTTCCTAGCAGATTGCAACATCTGTTCCTCCTCATTGTAATTGTTAATCCTCTCTTTCTCAGTGCTGTGTCTACTAAACCTTTAATATGTGTGCTGCTTAATGAATAAGTGAAGCTGGGTGCCATGGCGCATAGTTATCTCTTTAATTGAGAAACTGAGATAGGAGGATCACAGGTTCAAGGCCAGCCTCAGCAACTTAGCAAGACCCTCAGCAACCTAACAAGACCCTGTTTCAAAATAAAAATAGGGCTCAGGGTATAGCTCAGAGCTAGAATGACACTGGTTTTAACCTTCAGTGTGTGTAAATAAATAAATAAATGTTTCACTCAATTCCCTGATATTCATTAGATAATTGTTAAAGGAATAAAAATGATTAACTTGAGGGTCTAATAAAATGAAGATCAAAATAAGTGTGTAGCAACATCTCTCCCTTTAAAAGATGTAGGGAATATTCTCATTCTAAGAATGTTACAAAGAGACACAAAGCAACAATTACTAGGTTTAATGTAATCAAGACCCTGTTAAGTACTAAAGACTGTAAGTGGTAGAGATAATCTCCTGGAGCTCTTTGGATCCTTCTGTGGAGTACTTGGCTCTGGTGTTCAGTAGCTATACTTTTAAAATTGTTTCCTAAATCTTCAAGATTAGAAGAAAAGCCTAAGAGGCTTAGAGATTTTTTTTTTCGTATTTATTTACTCTTTCCAAATGTAGACTATTTTATTTTTACAAACCATCATTGTAATTTCAGAGGAAAAGAATAAATGTAAAAATATTATGAAATGAAAAATTATATGTTTAATGGTTCTTTAAATATAAAACTTAGTATGAAAACTTTATTATTTCTTTATTTTCTGTCCAGGCTGACATTTTTCTGATGGTGCACTATTGACATCTTATGTATCCATTTTTAGATGAGCCATGTATGAATAATCTGAATAGAATATCACATTCCTAATTTTGTCTTCCTTCTTAAAGAATGTTTATTATTATTAAAATTCACTATCTTATTAGCAAAAATCTCAAACATCAAATTCTTTACAAGAAAAATATATTTAAAGCCTGATTTTGAGCCCTAAGAAATTCTATCGTCACTTTTATGTTTAGTATTAGGGATCAAAGAAGTGATTATAGCAAAGGAAGAGAGCTACTTAATTTTTTTCTTCCTTTCATAAAAATGTTTAATGTGATTTTATTATTTATAAAATAATAAAATGTTTGGTATCCATAGAGATAGAATATGTTCTAATGTTTCTTTTTAATTTTCTCTAATCACTTTGTCATTCACATAAAATCCATTTGTACAGTATGGTGACTGACCAAGAAGGCTACTGAGGAGCCGGGCATGGTGGTGCATGCTTATAATTCCCATACTTGGGAGGCTGAGACGGAGGATCTGGGTTTGCGGTCAGCCTTAGCTACGTAGTGAGGCCCTCTGCAACTTAGTGAGATCCTGTTTCAAAATAAAGAATTTAAAAAAAAATAGGATTGGGCGTGTAGCTTGGAGGTGGAATGCCCCTGGGTTCAATCCCCAGTACAGAAAAAAAAAAAAAAAAAGAAGGCTACTAGGAAGAGATTTCAGAGGCAAATGTCAAATGCGTACTATAGTTTTTAATATTATGACACTAACAAGAAAATTCACCCAAGATTTTTTGTTGCCAATACCCACCACCAGAGTTCCATGCCTTTTATTTTTTCAATGTTGCAAGTGTAATTGTTGTATTATTTTATTTTTATACTTTATTGGTGCATTATAGTCTCACATCATAATGTAGTTTATAAGGATACTGACATATGTGCACATAGCACTTAGTGAGTTTTTCTCTGGCTCCCTACCCTACTCCCTTCCTTCCCCATACATGATACTGAGGTTGACATTGGTGTTCTCACATGTGTATATAATGTCAGTGGAAGTGTTTCTTTCATTGACTTGCCCTCTTTCCATCTCACACCCTCCCCTAGACCACCTACCTCACTCCACTGGAGTTTTTCCTCCATAATCTAAAGTCCCTCTTGTATCTGGATTACTCCTTAGCTTCTGCCTATGAGAAAAAACATATGATTCTTCACTTCCTGTGACTAGCTAATATCATTTAACATAATGTTTTCCAGGTCTATGGATTTTCCTGAAAATTACATAATTTTGTTCTTCTTTATTATAATAGGATTCCATTGTGTACATACCCATGATTTTGTAATCCATTCATCTGTTGATGGACACCTGGGTTGATCCCATAATTTGAATATTATGAATTGTGCTGCTATAAATATATATATGAATACATTACTATAATATTCTGATTTCAGTCCCTTTGAAAAGACACCCAGGAGTGGTATAGCTGGGTCATATGGTGGTTCAAGTCCCAGTTTTCTGAGAAATCTCAACACTGATCTCCGTATGGCTGTACTAATTTGCAATCCCACTAACAATGTAGAAGAATTCCTATTTCCTCACATCCTTGCCAGCATTTATTGTTGTTTGATTCCTTGATGATTGCATTTCTCATTGGGGTTAGATAGAATCTCAATGTAATTTTTATTTATATCTCCCTGTTTGCTAATGATGTTGAACATTTTTACATATAGTCACTGTCACTGAGTATTTGTATTTCTTATTTTGTGAATCATCTATTTAGTTCAATTTCTCATTTCTTGACTGGGTTATGGGGGTTTTTTAGTGATAAATCTTTTAACTACTTTGTATATTCTAGATATTAATCCTCTATCAGAGGAATACCTACCTGGCAAATAACTTCCATTTGGTAGGCTCTCTCTTTAAGCTCTCGGTGATTTCCTTTGATGAGTAAACAGTTTTTAGTTTGATATCATCCCATTCATTATTTCTTGTTTTAATTTCCTAAGCTTTGGGAGTCATGTTGAGAAAGTTTATACTTGTGCCTACATGTTGAAATGTTGGACCTGTACATTTCTCTAGTAATTTCAAAGTCTCTGGTCTAATTTCCAGGTTTGAGCTACACTCCTAGCCCTATTTTAGTTTTAATTTTAAAACAAGGTTTCACTAAATTGCTGAGGCTGGCCATAAAACTGTGATCTTGTCTCAGCCTCCCAGGCACTGGGATTACAAGCATGCGACACCACACTTGGCAAGGAAACTATTTTTTTTTAATATAATTAGTGTAATTTATAAGCCCATGTAGTTGATCCATATATTTGGGCTGTGGAACTTTGAAACAGACTTTCCATTAATTGAAGAGCTCTTACCAGTGTTCCTTCAAGTACTAAACAGTTTAAAGTTTAGTTTAATTTTTCTTTCAAACATAATGAAAAACTTTGAAAGATTATTATCAATGTGAAATTCTTATTTTTATTTCTGTATAAATCACGTTATATGATTAGTTAGGTTTTGGAAATCACTATTCTTCCATGCTAATTTTTAATATGGTTTCTGTTTTTTGCACATTTCATGAAATGATTTTAAGAACTCTTATAAGGATTTTATAACTAACTGTCATTTTCATATTAGCACATCTCAACAAAACATAAAATTGATTCTGTATACTAGGAATTTTAGGAGAGAATAATTATAGAAGAAAAACAATGGTCGAAAGTTCTAAAGAAAATAAATGCATCAAAAGTTAGTAATTACTTCTGTAAATGTAATAACTATTTAATAATTAGAATTTTCTTCAATTTATCTTTTGAAAATAATAAAGCTATAAACTCTGCTACCTTCTTAATGTTTATTTTTATACAAATATATATGTAATTAAGATTGTAAGTGCTTTGAAAATTGTATATGCAAAGAGAGTGACTGAACTAATATCAGAATAGATATAAATATGATATATAATATTGCCAGTCTTCAAAGATCTACATTTTGTAATAGTAAGAGATTTCACTGGGAAGAGGTAATAATCACTAATTTGAATGGATTATTTATAGGACTTATAAATATATGTTTAAGAAACACAGATTTAAATAATTAAGTAGACATATAAAAGATCAATTGGAATTTTAATACTCTTCTATCAATAACTGATAAGGCAACTAAAGAAAAATTAAGACAAATTCTAGAAGATTTGAACATTTTTATTTTCCATAACTCAACTGAAATTTATAGAACTCTATAATTTACAGAAGTACACATTCTTTTCAAATGCATATAGAACATCACTAGGACCGATTACTTGTTGGATCATAAGTAATTCTCAGTATATTTCAAAAGTATAAATCTGGGTAATGCATTTTTGAAAATAATAGAATTAAATTTGGATTTAAGACTAATGCACTTCTCCATAATCTATATATCAATTGAAAAACCATAGAGGAAATTCCAAAATGTTTAAAAATGAAATGATGATAATAATATTACTACTCAGAATTTGTAGAACATTGTTAAAAAGTGATTTCAGGGTGGAATCTATACCTTAAAAAGTTTATAATTGCTAACCTAAGTTTCTTCCTTAAGAAGACTGAAAATGAAGGGCAGATTAAATCCAAAGGAAATAGAAAGAAATAATTTTAAAAATGCATGAAACAGAAAACAGACAATAGAAAATCTACAGAATCCAAATTAGTTATTTGAGAAGGTTAAAAAAAGACTCAAGCTGGGCTCGGTGGCACAAGTTTATATAATACCAGCATTTGGGAGGCTGAGACTGGAGGATCCGGGTTCACGGCCAGCCTCAGCTGCTTAGTGAGGCCCTCCACAACTTAGTGAGACCCTGTTTCAAAATAAAGAATTAAAAAAAAGGGCTGGGACTATAGCTCAGGGGTAGAATGCCCCCAGGTTTCATTCCCAATACCGCAAAATAAATAAATAAATAAATAAATAAATAAATAAATAAATAAATAAACCCATGAAAATAAATATAAAGAAAAATGAGAAACATAAATTACCAGGATCAAAAATGAGTCAAGAGCCGGGCATGGTGGCGCATGCTTGTAATTCCAGCATTCGGGAGGCTGAGACCAGAGGATCTGGGTTCGCGGCCAGCCTCAGCTACCTAGTGAGGCACTTCGCAACTTAGTGAGACTCGGCTTCAAAATAAAGAATAAAAAATAGGGCTGGGGGTATAGCTCGGAGGTAGAATGCCCCTGAGTTCAATCCCCAGTACCGCAAAAAAAAAAAAAAAAAAAAAAAAGAGTCAAGAAAGGAATGATCACTACAAGTTTTATAGATATGAAAAGTATAATAAGGGAATATTATAAGCAGCAGTATGGCAAATATAATTGATAATATATATGAAAAAGAAAATTCTTTGAAAAATGCAACTTTCCAAGGTGACCTGAGAAAACCTGAAAATCTGAATAGCCTAATTTGTATTAAAAAGTAGTATTACCACTTTTTAAAAGAAAGGAAAAAAAAAAACTTTCCCATAAAGCAAATCAATGCTTAGAAGCTCTCACAGGTTAATTTTATCAAATAATTACGGAACACATAGTACAAATATTATACAACCTTTTCAGAAAATAGAAGGACATAGTATGCTTCTCGCCTTATGTGATCTGGCCAGTATAAGTCTATTTCAAAAATATTGCAAAACTTTTATTAAAAAAAGGAAATTATAGAAAAACTTGTCTTATAGATGCAAAAGCTTTTAAAAATTAGTATGTAAAGTATAGAAATAAATGATGACCTCTTCTGTTGCAGCAGTATAAGTGACTTTTTTAAAAAAATTAAAACACAATGCAATTTTATATTAAAAAGTAGAAAACATATGGTCATATTAATCAATGAAGAAAACAAATTTGAAAAAAATGAATATGAATTTATGATTTAAAAAAATATATATGTTGTGTGTATGGTTTTGGGATATGACTCACCCAGGGGCTTTCTACCTCTGAGCTACACAGCCAGCCCTAATTTCTTTTTTATTTTGAGCAGGGTCTCAGTAAGTTGCTGAGGCTTGTTTCAAACCTGCTATCCTTCTGTCTCAATCTCCCAAGTGCTACAGTGGTAGGTATGTGTCACCATACCTGGCTGAAGGGAATGTGTATTCAATAGCTAATAGCTAAACATTATTGTAAAAAACTGAGGATTCCCCTTAATATTATTAGCAAGAGAAGATTGTCCACTCCCATACTTTAAGTGGACTTTGTGGTAGAGGTCCTAGATAGAAATACAGCAAGAAAAAGCATCTAAGGCATAAATATTGGACATAAATTATAAAATTACCTCTATTAGCAGATTATATGGTAGGGCTTATATAAATAACATTAATGTTTGTACAAAAATAATATATGTGGTAAGGTTAATAAGTAAATTTAGCAATATGGAAGTATATAAGATCATACTAAAATTATATATTGCTGCATAGTAAAGTGTTTTCCAAATTTAGAGGATGAAAACAATAAATGTTTGTTATTTCAGACTTTCTCTGGTCAGAGATTTGAGAGTCATCTCCTACTGGCTCTGGCTGAAGGCTTCTCATGAGGTTACAATCAAGATGTTAGCCATGGCTGCAGTCCTATGAATACCTCACTGGGCTTGATGATCCACTTTCTAGCCCATTCATTTGCTGTGTGAGAGGAGCACTCAGTTGTTGCCAGAAGGGAAAGAATGTGTGATCTATTTTGGAAGTTATGTCAATAGTACTTGTGATGAATTGGAATAGAATGATAGAGAAAAATCAAGGATAACTCTGAAAGTTGTGGTTTGAATAATGAACTAATATTACTGTCATTTTCTGGACCAGAGAAGACTAAAAGAGGATTTACCTGTGTGAAACAGCAGGAAACATGAGTTCCACTTGGGTAGGTGGAGGTTGAGATTATTATTTAAGCATGCAATAATCTATATGTCAAGTAAAAATTTTAATCAATGTGACTGTACATCTAGGAAGACCATATAGATTATGTGTGTTTGTGAAGAGGTCAAGATAAAGTGTTGAATCAGTGGGCCAACCTGAGAAATGATGTTAAGAAGCAAGTAGGGTAAGAAAAGTAAGCAATTATTGTATTTCAAAAATCTCTGAAGTTATTTCCAAAATCAGATTACCTAAGACTTAGGAATTTAAAAATATACAACAACCAATTAAAATGTTAGTTTGTAAATCCAAAGCCTAGAATAGAAAATAATAGCCATTTCCAGCTGATTCTTGGTTTTTAAATTGTTAGGTCATTCCTTTACAAGAAATTGGTCTATGACTATGAAGGATATGACTATTAATAAAAAAGTCTCAAATTTCAAATATGCTTAAAAGTAAAACATATTTTAGTTTTTAGGGGACATCATATATTTTATTAGATTAATCAAGAATGATAACCAAAATCAAGTTGCAGATAAATACATACAAAATATAGATTAAAATTCAGATTTAAATAGCATATTTATAAGTAATAAAGATATAAGGAAAACATGAAAAAAGTAAAAAAAATATGTAAAGAGATGATAAACACATTATTCAGGATAAGATTACCTGTGTATAGGCAAAGATTGAGTTGACAGATGTCTTTGTAGATACCATTTATTTATACTCACACCATATTATCATATGCATTTATTTCAAAATTATAATGTATACATGATACTATTTATGTGAAATTTGGTTTTAAAATGTAGTGTTTCTAAATTGTCTGAACTCTGCGTTGCTCCCTATCCAAATCTATTCTCCATAACTATATTTCCTCTATATCTCCATTCTTGGGAAAGTTGTAGGAATATTTTAGTTACTTCTTTGCTGTCAATGTATTTTCTGATAATTTTTGTTGTTGTTGTCGATATTAAAATGGAGTGAGCTCACATTGAACACACATTTGTCTATTAGCCGGGGAGTTCTTTCTTGGCATATGTATTTATGTGATCTGCTTGTTATGAGTCTTATTTGATTATTTATAGGGAAATAAAGTACAACCCACAGTATTAACAGTAAATGTCACCCTCCTTGTACCTAACTTCTATGATAATTCTCTATGTATATAATCATATTCAATAATTAGCCAAATAACTACTAATGGGATTCTGTTATATGCATCTAACTTTCAATTTTCTTTATGAATCAGTGTTAATATTTTTCTTGCAATACAACTCATACACTTTTGTGTAATTTTGATGGGCTAAGTCTGGCATCAAAAACTTCAAGTTTCTGCCGGGCGTGGTGGCGCACGCTTGTAATCCCAGCATTGGGGAGGCTGAGACCGGAGGATCCGGGTTCGCGGCCAGCCTCAGCTACCTAGTGAGGCACTCTGCAACTTAGTGAGACTCGGTTTCAAAACAAAGAATAAAAAATAGGGCTGGGGGTGTAGCTCGGAGGTAGAATGCCCCTGAGTTCAATACCCAGTACCGCAAAAAAAAAAAAAAAAACAAAAAACTTCAAGTTGCAATGTAGCAGAAATACAGCAGTGGCATCTTATAGGGTTTCCAGGGAATCCCAAGGGTGATTGGTACTTCTAGTGGGGGAGGGAGAGGATCAGAACCCCTTGAACAAAAGATATTATGGAAAGGCTGCAGTTGTCTTCCTCTGAGAAGCATTTTTTACTGAAATTGTATTTTGTTTTCACTTGAAAATCAGAATAAAAGACATATTTAACTACAGTAAAATGCCTATTTTTTAAACATAAATATATATGCTAACTGACTTTGACGAAAAACTTTGCTCACACCCAATATAATTTTTTTAAACTTTTTTAAAGTTTGTAAGAGATGATGTTAAAAATTTAAATCATATAATGCAATTGCTTAGGCATAATATAAATCTTAAGGCATTCACATATTTGCAGATGAGCAAAAGTATTTTATTAGCATCTAGAGACTCATTTAGATGAAAGGCAACTATTCCTTAATTAGATCATTGTAACCTTGATAAAAAATAATAACTTGAAAAAGTTAAGTATTAGTCGGGCGTGGTGGCGCACGCTTGTAATCCCAGCATTCGGGAGGCTGAGACCGGAGGATCAGGGTTCGCGGCCAGCCTCAGCTACCTAGTGAGGCACTCTGCAACTTAGTGAGACTCGGTTTCAAAATAAAGAATAAAAAACAGGGCTGGGGGTATAGCTTGGAGGTAGAATGCCCCTGAGTTCAATCCCCAGTACCGCAAAAAAAAAAAAAAAAAAAAAAAAAAAGTTAAGTATTGAATATATTTTAGCTTAGATTTACTAGTAGAAATACAGATGTTCACTACTTCAAATATTAGTTTTAAATAAATTATTGTGTTACTGTCTTTTAAAGTTAATACGGATGATAAATTAGAGAAGGGACTTTTTTGATACAGTATCAATTATATTTATTATAAATACATGTAAAAATAAATAGATCCATTAACTTATTCCCTTTGATTAAATGGCCTTCTGATCCAAGTAGGGGGAAATGCAGACTTCAAAAAGAATAATGAATTATCATGAAAGATTCACCTCACTGATATAAAAAGTAGGAATATATATATATATATATATATATATATATATATATATATATATGATCTACCATAGAAATTGATCTACAACAGGGATAATAATATATACATATATGATAATGTATGTAAACAATATATGCATACTATATATAAATTAATCTACAATGGGAATATACATGCATGCATTTGATGGGCTAATTCTGGCATCAAAAATTATATTGGGTGTGAGCAAAGTTTTTTGTCAAATTCAGTTAGCATATATATTAGATTTTCCTGACCATATACTCTGTATCTCAACAACTCAATTAAGTTGTAGTGAGAAAGCACCTATTTTACATAAATTAATAGGTGTTGCTGAGCCGGGCGTGGTGGCGCACGCTTGTAATCCCAGCATTTGGGAGGCTGAGACCAGAAGATCCGGGTCGCGGCCAGCCTCAGCTACCTAGTGAGGCACTCCGCAACTTCGTGAGACTCGGTTTCAAAATGAAAGAATAAAAAATAGGGCTGGGGGTATAGTTTGGAGGTAGAATGCCCCTGACTTCAATCCCCAGTACAGCAAAAAAAAAAAAAAAAAAAAAAAAAAAAAAAAAAAAAAAA